>JAULAV010005388.1:0-71668 GCA_030789695.1 Scilla litardierei
CCAATTTTGGCCTTAACAGTTGGCACCGTCTGTGGAAAAATGCACCAATCAATATCCCGAAGCAATAAAAGCCTAATGTCGAATGGACCCGAATACAATGGATCACTCTACGCTCTAGTTCAAGAAACATTGGGCGAGGGTGTTCCGAACGTGGTTCCTGGAGACCAGGGAACCCAATCCAATGCTCAAGTGGTGACTCAGGAACAATTTAACCAGTTCGTTGAGAAGATGGAAAAGAGCCTGGTCGTGCTGGCTGCCGCTGTTCAATGGGACATCAAGCGTCCACAACCAGGAGGAGGGCGAGCTACCCAAGGGAACCAGGGTTCAGGCGAGCAATAACTTGAGCAACAACAAAGCTTGCAGCCGAATACCATTCCTCCAACTCGACAAAACAGATAGATGTGGAATAACCACCTCACCTCTAGGCACAATGGAGGTCCAGGACCCTCCAATAATGGGCGGACCACCTACAACAACTTAGACCTCATGATAGAGAATCTCACCCAAGGTCGTAGTCCACCCAACCTTGTAGCTGGAAACAAGAGGAAGGATAGAGAGGCTAGCCCTAACCACTCTTCAAGTGCCACTCATCAGGGACAGGAGGAACGTACTCCAATCACTCTTCCTGCTTATCGGTGGACTCCCCTAAAAGAGAGCATCATGTCCACCCCACTGCTCCCCAAGTTCAAGATCCCAGCCTTGCAGACGTATGACGGTACCAGAGACCCGTGGGGACACGTCCGAAGATACCAGAACGTGATGGAGCTCCACGGGTCTGATGAGCCATACCTCTGCCGAGCCTGCCATACCACGCTTACAAAAGCGGCGGACGGCTGGTACCACGGGCTACCCGAGAATAGCATCGAGTTATTTGACAAATTTTCTGACCTTTTTTGCAGGCAGTTTGTTGCTAGGAGACGCCCGAAGCGAAAATCATCTCACCTCTTCACTCTTAAACAAGGTGAGAGAAAATCAATTCGGGATTTCATAAAACGCTTCAACGAAGAGAGACTGGAGGTCGAGGACGTTCCGGACTCTACTATCATCGAAGCCCTCACCCAAGCAGTCAGGAGCAAACATCTGCTGAGATCCTTGGATGAATTTCCGCCGAGCACTCTCATAGAGCTGTTCAGTACGAGAGATCGATTCATGAACTCGGAGGAAGCACTCGTCGCTGCAAAGGATGACGCTCCCAAGCATCGGGAGGAAGCAAAACGAGACGCTCGACCCCGAGGCAACTCTCGACCAGAACTGTGAGATCAACTGCAAAGAGATAAGAGTCCCCGTTGCAAAGAGCATCCTGCCGAAGATACATACGTCAGGCCGAATGCCTCTAAAGCAGACGTCCTAGCGTACGCCCAATGAGAGGGACTCATCCACGAGCCTGCCAAGAAGGGCAAGTACGAGAAAAGGGATGATCTCAAATTTTGCAAGTACAACAACGACTACGGGCATGACACCGACGATTGTTAGACACTTAAGAAAGAGATCGATACGCTAGTCAAACGTGGTCATCCCAAGAAGCCATGTGACGACTAGCCAAGCAAAGAGGGGGCCTCAAAGCAGAAAGGCAAAGGGCCAATGACCGGGTCACCTGTCACCAAAGTGGTCGACTAGCAAGCTTCTAGGCAAGAATCAAATAAAAGCCAGGAGAAAACAGCCCCGAGCAAGATCAAAACACATGTACGCTTTTTTCTTCTATGTCAAAGCATTTTTTGCATTAATAAAGTCTGTTTTACTTCGAAACATATTTTCTCAACATATCACTCATGAATTTTGTGGGAATCACTCTGTCTAATGCTTGGTTAAACCTCGACAAGCGTACTACTCGCAAGGATTCAATCCTTAGGAGAAATTTAGATGGACCATGCTCATTTCGATTCATATTGTTTTGATGAAAACAAACTTAGAGACCATACTCGGTCGTGAGCCGTAAGCCGAAGGGGCCACCCCCTCGCAACTAAACGACCCTACTATGTCGTTGGCCGTAAACCAAAGGGGCCACCCACTCGCTACCGAACGACCATACTCGGTCGTGAGCCGTAAGCCGAAGGGGCCACCCCTCGCAACTGAACAACCCTACCACGTCGTTGGCCGTAAGACGAATGGGCCACACCCCTCGCTACCGAACGACCCTCATATGTCATCGATCGTAAGACGAAGGGGCCACCCCCTCGCTACCGAACGACCATACTCGATCGTCAGCCGTAAGCCAAATGGGCCACCCCTTCGCAACTGAACGACCCACCTGTATCGTCGTCTGTAAGACGAAGGGGCCACGCCCCTCGCTACCGAACGACCATACTCGGTCGTCAGCCGTAAGCCGTAGGGGTCACCCCCTCGCAACTGAACGACCCTACTATGTCGTCGACCTTCGTTGTCGTCGGCTGTAAGCCGAAGGGGACACCCCCTCGCTACTAAACGACCCTACCACGTCGTCGGCCGTAAGATGAAGGGGCCACGCCCCTCGCTACCGAAAGGGGCCACGCCCCTCGCTACCGAAAGGGGCCACGCCCCTCGCTATCGAACAACCCTACCACGTCGTCGGCCGTAAGACGAAGGGGCCACGCCCCCGCTACCGAATGACCATACCACGTCGTCGGCCGTAAGACGAAGGGGCCACGCCCCCGCTACCGAACGACCCTCCTATGTCGTCGGTCGTAAGATGAAGGGACCACCCCCCCGGCTACCGAACGACCATATTCGGTCGTCGACCGTAAAGATGAAGGGGCCACCCCCTGCTACCGAACAACTCTACTACGTCATAGACCGTAAAGATGAAGGGGACACCCCCTCGCTACCGAACGACGCGACTTGGTAATCGGTCATAAGCTGAAAAATCACCCCTTACAAAACTTCAAGAACTACGCCGTACTACGATGGTTAATGAGGGTATGATTTAACGATTCAACCCATACCACCTTGGGCAGTTGCTTAACTCATTGAAAGGGGCCAAATGGCGACACAGACGCACGCACACACTCCTTAAAACAATCGTCAATTTGTGATAAAGAGGTATATGTCAACTTTTGGCAGTATCTTGTATTACAAAATTGTCGTGTTCCTACAATATGTACCCCCGTACATTTAAAAACTTGGATGGGTAACAAACTCTTAAGATCCCTCGGTCGGATCAGCGTGCCCTTGGTCTCCTTCGATCGAAGCAGTATGCTCATGATCCCTTGGAGCACCGACATTTGCAGCCTCACCCGTCTCAGCGACAGCCTCGTCGACGGGTATAGCCCCATACCTGGCTTTGCTTTAATCATCACCATCATCGATTGGGAAAACACTGGGATTTTATCGATCTCAGTTGCAAAATAAGGGAATCGATCCTTTACTTCTGATCGACACCGCTCGTACCCTTGTGTGTACAGCTCATCAAAGCCGAGCAAATTGTCTGTACATTCTTGGGCTGTTCTCTCCGCGATTGCCATCGCGTCAACTTCCTGAGAGCTGTCAAGGAGTCGGGCTTGGAGTTCATTCTCTCTAGCCTCCCACATGTCCCTTTCCTCCAACAGCATCTTTTCCGCTTGTTCACTCAAAGCAATTTGGCCAGCCTCCCTCTTACGAGACTCACCTAACTCTTGTTCGAGTCGGAGCACCTGGGACTGGATCAATTTATTCAGAAGCTGCCATCTGGCCAGCTTCGCCTCGGCCTTCTCAACGGCCATTCTAGCCGCCGCCAATTTAGCTTCATGATTAGCCACCACCACCGAGTGTCGGCGCAACGCAGCGTTAGCCACAAGAGCCTGTAGACAAACAAAGATTGTCAAATCTCAATGATGGCTTCATTCATTATGAAGACAAGCGTGTTTATTACATGAACGTTCGCATGAACGGCCAATGAAGACAATCTCTCATGATTGACCCTCTCCAGTACGACCTTGTCCCTAGGGAGGGTCGAATTCCTAGCAATATGTGAGGCGGTCCCACAACCCAAAAGAGCCGAATCGTCTTCCCTAATTGGAAAGCTCGGCTGAAGAAGCTCCTCCTCAAGACAATCAAAAGGGGCCTGAGGCGATCGATTCTCCAACAAAAGAATCAAAAGGGGCCTGAGGCGATCGATTCTCCAACAAAAGCAAACTAGGGTCCTCAGAAATATCCTCGGCCAGAGACACGTGAGGAAAGAAACCCCCCAGGGCCAAGAATACTAATACAGTACAGGCTCTTGAGGAGTTTCACCTGAATCCTTCTCTAAAAGAGGACCATTTTCTTGTTCAATGGGTTGGGCCTCATCACGTGACGGATTCGCGTCCAAAGAAGCAAACGGGTCCACGACGTCGCCCGACCCAGACAACTCTGAGTCGCTAATGGAAGCTGCCGCCTCGATCTCTTCACTCTCTCAACTGTAACCACCTCAAATTCGGTGGGAAGCTTCTTCTTTTTCCTCTGCTGAGGGCGAACCGACTGTGCGGCTTCATGGACGACTATAGGTAAAGCCTCAGAGGTCCCTGTCATTCCTTCCTCCAGAAGATGCACTTGAGGAGATGCCATGTTCTCCTCATTTTCTCTAATGGAAGCCTCGACGGCTTCCCTCAACTCGGATTCCACCTGTTATTCCAGACCGACCATGCCTGCAATGAAAAGGCCAAATTCAAGAAACGAATATCAAATCGGTAATAGGCAAGGTTGAATCAACCATTCGTCGATACGGTGCTGAGCAGCACTGTGTCAGTCAACAGCCAGTGCGTCTTCCTGGTCTCCTTTGGCAACTTCATCAAAGAACGGGCAATTTTCATCAGAAAGAGGCTTGTCTTCAGTCGTGCCCAAATCAGGCATCCCCCATCGAGTGCAAAAACTCGCCTCGCCGTGAAATACCACAAATACGAATTGGTCTTTCCATTTTGGATTTGAGGAGGGGAGATCGTCAAATAATTTCCAACCTCGGTGAGCGGTTATCATATACCAACCCGGGGTCTTGAGGGGATGAATTATGAAAAAGTAATTGAACAACTCCATAGTTGGTTCAATCCCGTTCATCACACACAATGCGATGAATCTGACCAAGACACCAATGGCGTTCGGCATCAGTTGGCAAAGGAAAAGACCCAATGTATTCAGCAAGAAGAACATGAAAGGGTGCATGGGGAATCGAAGTCCCCGATCGAAAGCCTTGACATAAACTTCAACTTTTCGATCGCCAGGGCAATGAACCCTGTCCTCCCTCTGTGGCAATCGGATCTGATAGTCGCGTCGGACATATTTCTCTTGAAGACCAGGAATCCGATCCGCTCCCACTTGAGAAATTTGATTGGAGATCAGACTGGGCACGTCGACCTCCTCCTTGTTTTTCTGAGCAATAGAGGCTGAGGCCCTACCAACGGCATGAGCAGATGAAGAAGCCATCAGCGATGAAGGAAACCTGGACCAAGGACGCCAAAGACAATGATTTCGATCTCCCTCCAAAAACATCATGTTTTTAAGAGACGATCTCATCATATTGGGACATGTGTTGGTGATCCGAGCATCCTAGTATCTTGAATTTTGAACTGACGCATTGTCCAAATAAAAAAAGCAGGCGTTTTGGTTTTTAAACTCAAGTACCTTTTTCTCGACTGTCGTGCCTCATTAATAAGATACAATGTCTCGTCTGAGCTCGAGTGACGGGGGTCATTGTTACGCCATTGGGCCGGTGCTAGAGGGATTCGCTCTGATAGGCGATAAAAGCCCACTAAGCTGATGGAAGAAGCCCAAAGCTGACCCAGTCAAAGCCCACGTGTCATTTGCCCGTTGGACTTCCTTTGCCCCAAATGTGCGATCGATAATGGACTCATAAATAGAGGTGTAGTCGACGGTTACCCCTATTAAGGGGTGAAATCGTGGCGCCATAATTGGTAACCGTTATCCTCCTAACGTCACTGAAGAGACCCCTGCGGTTTATAAATACACGGAAGATGAACAGATAAGGGGATCCCAATGTACAAGACCTAGTACACTTATATTCTGCATTCCACTTGATAATTCTTTCTCTAAATAGCTTGCGACAACTGACTCGAGACGAACCTCCGTGTGTCGATCTCGACATCTCCATGCTCATTCTTAAGTTTCCTCTCTAACTTAAGCATCGGAGGGGATTTGGGTCAGAACCCAGATCCAACCCCCTGACATTCTCTTGTGGTGTAGGAAGATCGTGGAGTGACTCAACAGGAGGGTCGTACGACCATTTCTCATCAGTGATTGTTCGAGACTCGATCCACTCAGAGGGTTAAACGAATGTCATACATTCATTTCAACTACCAACAATCAAGGTTCTACCAACCTAGGGTCCCACTCCAATAGCTGACGAGGCTCCACCTCGGCAGAGAAGTCCATGTCAGCCCTAGTACAGTTATCACCAATTTTGGCCTTAACATAAGGTATTGTGCTTAACCGCCAAAAGGGAATCATCTGATGGTGTTTAAGCCATAAGGCTCATCATTGAGTTATAGCTTTGAAACCAAATCATGCTTGATATACACCATAATGAACCCACATCACATACACCTCTATCATTGATTTCTCTACACTCCTTGCGCTTAGATAATTTTAGGATAATCGTGTTGGTTGAAACAATCTTTCACTCATTCGAACACACTCTATTCGAACACACTCTGAAAGTGGTAAGTCGCTCGTCAATTATTCAGTCTTAATAATTTTGCTTTATGATTTGTGCTTCAATTCTCCCAGTTGATTCGACGCGAATCAACTGGACTCAGCAGATTTTATTACTTTTTGATCTCCTGCGCTTGGGAGTTGCAATAATCAGAGGCAAGCAATTAACATTGTGTGTCCTGCGCGCTGATGCACGCTGCACTCCCATGCACACACGCAACATGTGCGACGCACCCGCTGCGCGGGCCATCTACAAGCTGCATGCTCGCGGGCTGCGCCTGCACGCGGGCAGTGCCCACCCATGGACCTTGCCTGGGCTTGGGCCGCACATTAACTTTTAATTTTTACAGTTTACCAAGAATTCTAACAATAAATCCATGAATTGGGCTTCATAAATCCATGGTTTTGGGCTCAAAAAAATCTCCAAAAAAAACCTCATAAATCCTAAATTTTTCTTGGGATATTTTTGATGTTTTGTATCATATTTTTGAACACCAATGGTATGAAAAATTATAAGATTTTTAATGTATCTATATTTTAAGATTCGTATCAAGATGAACAACGCAGATTGTCCAGATTGTCCAGAAAAATATGTGAAGAGTGAAGTGAACTTTTGATTGCCATATAAGAAAGTTCATGACATGACACCCAATATCTTCAAAGGGAATAATGGTAGATTTTTATCTCTGATATCTACACAAATGTTCAATATCTATTTAGATGTTTTGGATAGCTTACAACTGTCCATGTCTGCATCCACATTTTAAATAGATCAGATACAAATATTCATAAACTGCAGCAAAATCACATTGGGGCTGGATTATTTGTATGTTTCTAAAAAAGAAAGAACTATCACATCAAAACCTACATACTCCCCCTAATTCCTACATCTAATCACATTGCTTAATTATGCTTCGCAAAATGCCCACATGTTCTGTTTGGCTTAACCACACAGCTCTCCACAATATTATGTTTCTTAATCAATTTAATTACGACGTGTTATTAACATTATTGGAAGCTGCCATAATCAATACAGATAGGCAAATGCCACATATGAAAAGACTGCCAGTTTCCATATATGTAAACTATTGAACCTAAACATCACAGCAATCCAGAGCTGCAATTTGATTCCTTGCAGACAAAGGAACCAAAGGAAATAGTCTTTTCGCATTTCTTTTCAAACTCCTTTGCTTGAGATTCAATCTTTCCAACAAAATGACATGAAGTTTTCTTGCATTAGGAGACCATTCTGTTTAGCATATAAATTATAGGCTAACCGATGTACAGGTTAAGTCTGAAATTTTGTTCATAGGTTTCTTGTCAGCATGGAGTTCTGTTTAGAAGCTTCTCTAAGATACTTACATCATCCTCGAGGCCGACAGCGCCGGCATAGCCTATTATATGCAGGCAAGCCCATATCTATGGCCAAAAATTTGTCTGCGGGTTTCCAACAGAAGCATAACAGAATGTAAAGGAGAAGTCTAAAGCATGAAGTTAGCTTAGCATAGATATTTATATGTTCAGAATGGAAGCTTGATAACTTGAACTTTGGGCATATCAAGAGCATGGCATAACTCCAGTATGTGCATGGCCAGTACCTTAATTCATTAAGTAACATCATAAAGAAACGTAATTTTGCTCAACTTAAACATTAAAAAAATTTAATGGATGCATGGGCATCCAGAATTTATCGCTTGCACGCAAGTCTGCAGAACAAGTAGAACTGCGGCATAGAGTATGAGTAGTTATAAATTAGTCATTGATCTCGTGTCAAGAAATTTCCATGCATATTATTGTACCATGCTCCCTTCCATATTATCTTCCTGTTTCAACTGAAAGAATAAAAATATATGCATGATCACCTCCTGCAACCTCAATTTCACAGCACCGTCCTAAGGGAAAGGTATAACTAGCATCACAACTGCACAGTTAGCAAAAGATCTAAATGCCATCTTAATCCAAGCCCTTCGTGAAAGATGCGAAAATGGCTGTTGCTGAGAAGGGTAAGATTCACAGGGATAGACACTGTTTGTTACATCAAAACTTCAAATTTCTGTTGAGGATCGAGCACAATATTCCACTGGGATGCCAAACCCTATTCTACGGTCATGCTACCGGTACTTGGACATCAACTGGTTCCCCCAATATTCTACTCACGGCGATATGAAGAGCTCATATGAAGAGCTCAAATAAGTAACCAGCCGATAAAAGCAGTAAGGATGTTAGCCAAAGGGCATATATATCGAAGCTTAATGTGTGTTCATGGATGACTTTTGTGAGGACAGCAGATGAGAGTTGAACGTAGATATTAATCTTCTACTAAAGGCAGGTCGACCTAAATGTGACAACATGAGAGCCCGTTACTTATTTGAGCTAGGACTGGGCCACCTGGGCCAATGAACAAATTCAGCAAAAAATTGAATATGCGGCGCAAGGCCCATAAGCCAACCTGTAAAATTCAAATACTGAAAATCCAAATAATTAGAATTCTCTTACGTTGAGTTTGGTTTGATGGAAAAGAAAAGAAAGAAAAAGAAATCGAGGAAAATCATTTTTTTTGTTTGATTGAAAAGAAAAATCAAAAGAAAATGGAAGGGAAGAAAACCGAGCAAAATTAATATTAAAAATTTTCTTTCAGTTTTTCATTCTCTTGACCCAATGAAAATAAAAGAAAAGTGAACTAAACTAATTTCTATCATATTCATATGCTATTTGTGCTTTTTAGAAAACATGATTACTTACTATTGTTAAAGAATTCATGAATAATTCATGAATTTGTCCAAAAATCCTAAATAATTCGTGAATTTTAAAAAAACATGAATCATTATTGATTTTTTTATTCACACATTGTTTTGAAAAATTCATGAAATTTTCAAATAGATCAAAAATGAAATCACAAAATTTACACAAAATTTTAAAATAACTAGTGAATTATTCACAAAATTTTCAAATAAATAACAAAATATTCATCTATTGTTTGATAAAAAATTATTCATGAATTGTGATATTTGTGGGGTTAGCGAATTATTTATTACAATTCGTAAGCTATTTGCTAACTTTACGAATTATTTGAACCAGCTAATAATTTTTTTTGATTTAAGAATAAATTTATACCTCATTATGATGCCAAAACGATTTAAACCCACACCACCTGCTTAAAAACCAAACAAACTAACTAATAATCAACTATCATTTATTGATGATAAATTCTTAAATTATTTTTAATAACTACGTTGCATTAATATTGTCACTTTATGTTAAGTCAAACTATTACCGAATTTGACGTGATTATTTCCAAGAAATTCTGACTATACATATTATTCATGATTTAAATCCTAGAAATAATTTACCAAAATAAATCTTAATTTTTTTAACATTTTTAATGAGCAAACCAATTAGACAAATTTATACTATTTTCTTTATGATTTTCCTCATAATATTCTTTTGTAACTAAACATAAAAAAGAATCTTTTTTCACTTTTCTTGCTTTTTATATTTCCTTTACATTTAATTTTTCTTTCGTTCGATTTCTCTCAGGCCAAACACAGCTTTAGGGATCTCTTACCCCCAAATCATAAAAGTTCCAGTAGATGAAAAAGTTTAGAATAAATAATGTAAATATCAAAAAACTCATGTATTCAAGAAATAATTTTAGAAATCTAGATATCTCTTCAATCTTCATCGTCAGAGGGGTTTCAGAAACCCATGAAATCTAGATCACTCTCTCTTCAATCTGGAGCTAGTTTGATCATCGAGGGATTTTAGATGGCTCTGTTGTGTAGGTTGGTGGTTAAAGATTTGGCTAATGATCCATACTTGTACCGTACTCAAAAAATTGCTTAAACAATTAGCGGTGTTTATGATAACGAGATCTGGCCCATGGAAATCACAAGGAGTCTGATGTGCTCATCACGTATTCAAGGAGGCGCACCAAGGGGACATCCGGCTCAACCAAGTGACTAAGAGACGTGCTCGCACCTTTTTCATTATTCTCTTTATTTTATTATTTAAAAAGGGCAAACTTGTAATTGGGGTTTTCGGCAAAAGTGGATATAGGGGGGGTGCGGCCACCGGCCCTAGGGCATACTTGATTTGATATTTTGTGTGACTTCTAGATAGACGAGTGCGGACGTCCTCTTAACGGCGTCTTGGGAGGGTGGTTGCCCCTATCAATTGTAGCCAATTTATCATTTTTCTTCTATTTTATCTATAAAGTTCAGATTTTGCCTTCGGATCTATCAATTTGGTATCAGAGCGACTACGATCCATGGCGACGTCGACAAGGAATAAAGATCGAAGCGAAGCAGAGGAGAAGAACCATGGGGAGATCGAGGAGGTGAAGAAAACCGTGGCGGAAAATAGCGAGTCGATCGTTAGATTAACGACGCCGGTGGATCAACTCGCCGCTAAACAAGATAAAACGGAGGAAACCCTCGCTCAAATCGTCTTCCAACTTACAGCTCTCAACGGAAAGTTAGGAAACGACGGCGTGAACCCTAGTTCTTCAAAAAAGGTCCCGCCTTTGGAGAAGGGAAAGGAAAAGCTCAAGATTTTCAAAGAAAGGTTGCCTTTCGGATGCCGACGAGTAGAGAAGGAAGATCCGTGGAGGAGCGAGGAGGTCGGAGGAGTTCACCGTGGCCACGAAGGAGGTCGGCCGAACCCCCAGAACCAGCCCAGGGGTCGGCCGGCCCCAACCGAGGGCGGGGGGCCTCGCCCCGCCCAAATCGACAGCCGCCAGGGTCAGCTGAACCCTGTCGGCCATCGGCAGGGCCGGCCGACCCCACCCGGCCACCTGGAGGGCTTGCCGGGCCTCCAGCAGCCCTGACAGGGCCTGCCGGTGGTCCGGCAGGGCCCAACGACTCCCTGGAGCCGCCAGGGGGCTTTGGTGAGCAAGGGACTTGCCGACCGGGGCCTTCAGTGCTTCCTTTGCAATGACAGAAGCGCGGGGAGCAATTCCAGGGGGCTTGAGTTCTCTAGACACATGTAGGGGGAGTTTTACCATTACAGAGACGAAGGAGGGGACAGAAATCGTTATGACGAAAGCGGGGGAGCGTACGAAGGTGATTTTGGTGCTGGTGAATGGTGGGAAGATTATGGGGGACATGCGGAAGGGCCACGAGGGAACTATGAGGACCGCGGTGGAGGGCCACATGGAGGATATAAGACGCAGAACGAGAGATGGAAACATTATCACCAGCACAGGCGCGCAGTGGACATGCCAGACCAGTGACATTTTGGGGTGATGGCAGGGTAAGAAAACTGAAGATGTCCATGTTCGATGGGGAGGATCCGCATGTGTGGATGTTTCGGGCTAAGAGGTATTTCGCTGCTTATCACATGACGGAGGCCCAGAAGTTGGAGACAACGGCCATATGTATGGAGTGGAGAGCCTTGGGGTGGTATCGGTGAAAGGAGAGGAGGCATCATTTTCGCAGTTGGGAGGAGCATAAGGATCCCATTTTGGAGAAGTTTCAGGATCCCCACCTGTGAAACCTTCACGAGCAGCTATTTGCCCTCAGGCAGGACGAGCCGGTGAGCGATTACGTTGAGAAGTTTGAGACCTTGTCGGAGCGAGTGCACGGAGTCACTGATGAGTCACTAAAGGACACATTCATGAAGGAGCTGAAGCCCATTCTTCGTGCTGGGGTTCGGCCATACAAGCCCAAGGGTCTGTCAGATGTTATGGAGATGGCACAGATGGTCGAAGATGTTCAGGCTGAGGAGAGGATAGTTAGGAGTGGGTATGGTGGTCAGTTGCAACGCGGGTCCTCAGCTGTGTCGGTGGTGAAGACTACCACTGGGACAGACCAGGCAGGCAAGGAGAAGGTCGGAGAGAAGAGCAGTGCACCACCAGCAGGAGGGCAGTTCAGGATGATGTCTGATGCGGAGATGAAGGAGAAGCGTCAGAAGGGACTCTGCTTTAGGTGTGACGAGTGGTTTACCTTAGGCCACAAATACGCAGGGTGCAAGTTACAGGAACTGCTGCTGGAGGACGAAGATGAGGATGTTGAGGTTGAGGACGAGGCCATTGAGGAGGACACAGAGGACAGACGGCTGGAGGTGGCGGAGGTCTCCCTTAACTTTGTGGTAGGGTTCATCCCGAACCATACCATGAAGTTGAGGGGGCAGATTGGTGTTCAGGAGGTGACATGTCTCATCGACAGTGGGACGACCCACAATTTCATCTCCAGGAGAGTAGTAGAGCAGTTGGGACTGCAACTGGTATACAGTGGCAGTTTTAGTGTGATGATGGGCACAGAAAAGGAGAGCAGTAGGGGGCTTATGTCGGGGACGGTGCTGGTGATGCAGGGGATACAGATAGTGGTAGATTTCTTGCCTTTAGAGTTGGGCAATACAGATATCATTCGGGGCATGACGTGGCTGCAGACGCTGGGAGAGATGAAGGTGAACTGGAAACTTCTCAGGATGGAGTTTCAGGAGGACGGGAGAACAGTGATGCTGCAGGGGGGCCCCAGTTTGTGCAGAGTACTGGTCTCCATAAAGACCATAGTACGGATGGGGTAGTTTTCTGCTAGAGTTACACCTAATGGCACGAGAGGGGGGTGCTAATGCAAAGAAGCAGCCGGTCCCACGAGAGGTACAATTGATGCCGGAGCAGTTTGGAGATATTTTTCAGGAGCCACGAGGACTACCTCCTCCTAGGGACCACGAGCACGCCATAGTGTTACGAGAGGGCATGACCCCTATCAGTGTCAGTCCCTATCGCTACCCCCAGATACAGAAGGATGAGGTAGAAAGGATGGTGGCCGATATGGTTCAGGCTGGTGTCATCCAGCCTAGCGTGAGCCCCTTCTCCAGTCTGGTACTGTTGGTGAAAAAGAAGGATGGGAGCTGGCGCTTTTATGTGGATTACAGAGCAATTAACAAGGAAACTGTGCCAGACAAGTTTCATATACCGTGATCAACGAGCTCCTCGATGCATTACATGGGTCAGCCATATTTTCGAAGATAGATCTTAAATCAGGCTGCCATCAGATCCGAATGAGGAGGAATGATGTGCCAAAGACGGCCTTCAGGACATATGAAGGCCACTACGAGTTCTTAGTCATGCCCTTCGGCCTGACTAACGCCCTAGCCACGTTCCAAGCATTAATGAATAAGGTATTTCGCCCCTACTTGAGGAGATTTGTGCTTGTGTTCTTTGACGATATCTTGATGTACAGCCGCACGGTGGAGGAGCACTTTTGATCATTTGCATGTGGTGTTTCAGGAGTTACAGTACCACCAGCTATATGGGAATCGGAAGAAAT
Source organism: Scilla litardierei (assembly GCA_030789695.1). Classification (NCBI taxonomy): domain Eukaryota; kingdom Viridiplantae; phylum Streptophyta; class Magnoliopsida; order Asparagales; family Asparagaceae; genus Scilla; species Scilla litardierei. The sequence continues at coordinate 13,866 of JAULAV010005388.1, forward strand.
GTTGTTAGAGCAGCCACAGTGTAATGGCCCCAAATTTTATATACGTGTATTAATACAATTTTCTGGACATATAAATACGCGTAGGAGTTTTTGGAGGCCTATTATATTTTCTTTAATTTTTATGATCTTAAATTATTTTTTAAGGAATTTCATAACACCCTTTTTAATAATTAAATGGAGTATAAATAAAATATATACTAGTATGATGAGTTATACTAGGTATACATACACATGTATTTCTATTAAAACTTTTAATTAAATATCAAAACCCACCATCAGCAACCTCCTGCTTAGAAGGTGGCATCACCTCAATGACCCTCACCTAAATCTGATTAGGTGGCAAACTCAGCTGAGCTTGGGGAAGCAGGAGGTGGGTTTCAGGGGGGATGAGAGAGAGAGAGAGAGAGAGAGAGAGAGAGAGAGAGAGAGAGAGAGATCTTGCAAGCTTCCCAGCTCACGTACCAATTTTTACTTGATGCTGCTTCCTTCAACCCAAACTGAGACCTTAAGCTCGAAACCCTCACATATTCGAATCCTTGGAGGAGAATAAGAGGGAGCTAGTGTCAGAGGGTCTTCCAGGACTAAGAAGGGCCCCAGATTCTGTAGTAGATTGTGTAAGGTAGAATCCTAAACAAGCTAGTTAGGATTTAGTTTAGTTGTGTTTTAGTTTCGTCGATGTCGATAGTAGCATGAGCCACACGACCGTATGGCCTACCCTGTACGACTGTGTGGTTGTTATTTTGATCGAATTGGAGTTGTGCAGTTGTGTATACGACCGTATTCAAATTTTAATCCACACGGCCGTATGGATTTCACCATACGGCCGTGTGGCCATCAGCCCATACGACCGTGTGAAATCTTTCAGCCCCCCTTATTAAATCCACACGGCCGTATGGATTTCACCATACGGCCGTGTGGCCCTGTCTTTTACCATTTCTTACATAACTCCATCTGTATTATTTTTGTTGATTCATATGTTTTAAAATGCAATGTTTTGGATGTTATTCATGTAGTAATAATGCTTCAGTTCGTATGTGTAAAGTATGAAATTCATGATGTTACCATTTGCATATTGAATCTGAATATGCATATTGAATCTGAAGTATGAATCTGAACTTACCATATTGAATCGAATCTGCATATTGAATCTGCATATCAAGTTATTATTGGGACTTACCATATTGAATCTACAGACTGAATCTGCATATCAAGTTACCCTTTGCATTATTGGAACTCTTCTTAATCCAGACACTAGTTTATATGTGATCAAAAATGTGAAATGAAGTATCATGCCAGGATATATCCATGTTAGTTTGTGAAAGAGAATCATATATTAATCTTCTTCATTATTTTTGTTATGCAAGTTTCCTATGAAATTGAAGGATGAAAAGTGGACAAATGATGAAATGATGATGAATATGAGAATGATGTACCAAAATAAAAGTAATATGCAATATGAAAATAAGTGTGAGAATGAGAGTAATAGTCTAAAGTCCTCGATCCATTTAGAAATGGGTGAGACTTTAGATGTGGGTTTTGGGGGGGACACGTGTAAAGAATATGTCATAAGGAGCGGGCACAGCTGAGGCTCCCACTAGCACTCCTGAGCGAAGGAGTTGGCTAGGTGTGGACATAGCTTGATTTTCACTCGCACTCCCGTGAGTAGGCAGTGGAAGTGGGCAGAGTTGAGAGGCCGGTGGTGTGGTCGTGATGCACCATAACGGTAATGATGGTTTGCTCCGTTTTCCACTGAAAACCCGAGATTTCTCACTCCCTTCTGAGGAGTTACGAGAGGCCCCTCCAGTGATCGTGTCGCTGGTTGAGTTACCACTTTTCACCCAACCTGGATGAAGTCCAGCTCTATAAGTGCCCAATTATTTATACGGGTTCCCAGACATGTGAAGTGATAACTGAAAGTATTTGCCCTTCTAATTGTAAATGATGTTACCTCATGTTTACTTGTTTCTCTGTTACTTTAATGCAGTTAACTCATGCTGATCCATTCCATTGTTTACTTTAATGTTATAACTGCAAGTTAACATGTCACATTGCTTACCTTTAGCACTTGCATGTCATAATATGGTTACTTATGCAAGTTTTCCCAAGTTCTCCTTTAATACTGGCATGTCATGTTGTGAATACTTTTGTAAGCACTGTGACCCTTATTTGTTAGACCATCCTTCCTCTGGGTCCTATCTAGCTTAGTTAGGAATCATACTGGGTCACGCAATGACGTGTCCTATTTACTTTTACAGGTCTAGAAGCAGGATTGGCATAGCAGAGCTAGACTCAGAAGTCTACTCAGGGGTGGAGCCCACAGAGGGCAGTATTGTACAGTTGATTCTCAGGGGTAGTTAGAAAATGAGCTGTACCTTGTATAGGAAATGAGTTGTACCTTGTACTCAGGAGTCTACTGGAGATATGGTTGAAGAGTTGAGTGTAGGATTGGGTGGTGAGGAGAGTGGAGAGAGACTTGTACTCTTCGGTTTTTGCCTTGAGTAGAGTGAGATATTGTATATAAATGGATGTATAATGGACATTAGAGATGTATAAGATCTGAGTTCTCTTTGGTTTAGTAGTTGTCTCTGAGTTTGTTCAGTTTTTTCTCTGGTTCTCTCCATGGTTTCTGTGATGTGTTTGTTGGTTTGTTCTTGGGAACATTACAGGTACTACCCCAGCAGTGCGCAGTGGACCTGCTGACTCAATTGAATTTCTTTTCTCCCTTCGTAACACCCGCCTCTTTGGAAATACCTGGGACGGATTCGTACTTACCGGGTATCCTGGGGAGCAGGACGTTACATGCTGAGATCGAGACTGTACTTGAGGATTACGTGGAGTTCCAGCCTACTGAAGACTAGAGCGACTATTACCTTCGCTTCAGCACTTTTAATTTGTAATAATGTAATTTGTGTGTTAGTGTTGATTTGGCCATGATAAGCCAATGTTGTACTTTTATTTCCGGACTCTTTAGTTTGTAATAATTTTATCTATGTTGTATCTTAAAGCATGAAAGAACCTGTAGTTTTAATTACAGGCGCTTAGTGTGTTTAAACCAAGGTGAAAAATACTTCTCCTTGTTTTAAGCACATCGCAGGCCCGTTCACGTTCTAGCTCCCAAGTATAATGGGAAGCGGTGCGTGACAAAATAAGACGAAGACATGAAATAAATTGCTTGTAGAAATGCCCTAGGCATCGGGTTAGCTCATCGTCGTGTATGAGCAAACTCCATCAAGATTCGCAAGAGAGCTTAGTTAGTCAAGTTAATAAAGGATGAAGTAGGAAGAAACGAATTAATCCATTTCCAATAAAAGAAATTAATATCGTTCCTTTTCATTATTCATCTTCTCCACTCATGCAAGCTCACCTTCAAAACTAAGCCTCATATTTCTATATTTATTGTCTTTATTTTAGTTATATAAATTAGAGCATTAAGTACTCCAAAATTTAATTTTATCCACACACAAATTATAATTTCATTAAAAGATGTCTTTGAAAGTCAATAGTGATATCTCATTTACATGTTTAGTAATGAATCATTAAGTATTTTTACATGTTTGATAAAATCATATATATGTATGTAAACATAAGAATGAGATAAAGTTTTTTTTTTCTTTTTTTCTTTTCCATAACCATGTTTTACCATTGTCAGAAGTTGTTTTCTGTTTTATTTATTTTTTCATTTTCCGCATCACGAAATTACCTTTTGAGGAATGGTATTAATTTCTTTTTTTGGAAATGTATTAATTGATTCTTCCTTTCTCATTCTTTATTAACTTGACTAATGAAGCTCATGCGAATTTCGATGCAGTTCACTCATCCGCTGGTCATACTTGTGTTGGACCATCAAATGGTCCAACACAAATAGGAGCTAACCCGGTTCTGGTTGTGAGACTGGGTATAGTATCTATAATTATTTACCAGAATTTCTTGTTCTCATTTCTTATTTAAATTTCAAAGCATCTATGTAGAGATGGAATCCTCATTCTTACATAATATCGATCTTCGTTCTTATTAATATCTTATTCTGTCTAGTATTCACCAATTTACTATTTAGAGAAGCATTTGGAGTGTGAAAAGGTTTCTTCGCCCAGAAAATTTGCCACTCATCAATATCCAGTGGCGTAACCAGGAATTTATTTTGCCATTGGCGAAAATAAAGATGATATAAAGAATATTTTAAAAAATACCAAAACAAAAAACTAAAACGTTAATAAGTAACATGCAACAAAAAATTAAACGTTATATAATACCCAACATAGTTAAATTATACCTAATATACAAAACAATGATAATAAGTAACATAATGAATAAAAACGGCTAGATGGGGAATTGAAACTAGAACCTTTGGTTCCATAACCCAGCGCCTCACCATTGGGCCTTAAAAGAGGTGGCTAGAGATTATTCTTAAAGTATACCTAACATGCAAAAATGAAAATAACTAACAAATAATAATGAATAAAAGTAATTGAAACTAGAACCTTTGGTGACTACAGCAGGAATCGAACCGAGAACCACTGGTTTCTGAAACCCACGCCCTACCATTAGGCATTAAAGAGATAGCTATCGTGTATAATAAAAACGGTTATTTTATTTTCTTGCCCAGGAGTAAGCTCTACATGGTTCCGCCCCTGCCGATATCACACTTCCTGCTGAACACCCCGCCATAGAAATTAGATCATGTTATTGCCTCAAAAGTGAGAATCAAGAAGAAACTAATATCGATCTGATACCAAAAATGGAATAATTTGAACGAAATGATGCGGACTAGGGTCGATTTGGTGGAATTTGGGGATTTTTATTGGATTGGAAATAGGGTTACAAAGGATAGATAGCCAATTTTGGGAGAGTTGGCCCCTCTCCTAGCTTTTGCTAAGAGAAAAGCCTAAAACTCTCTTCTAGATCTCCTCGGAGAACTCTAGGAAATATCAAAAGACGGCTACAATAATCGATTCCTAATCCTAGCCCACGCCCTCACCTATATAATGTTTAGGCGTGGTGCATACAGCAAAAATAACAAAACTAGTAATGCATAAAGAATTTTCCCCAAATTGTCGGTGCACCTAGCAATTACTCCTTCGGTCTCCTCTCGTACGTAATGATCGCATCATTACTCCGCCCCTAAAAGAGCCACCTTGTTCTCAAGGTGGTGCATGAAGTCTGCGGAGGCCCTACTCCAAGTGCGCGCAAGCCTCCTCCCGGATCAAAAGGATGAAAATGATCTCCACCGCTTTCACTGCCGTTCTGAAGAAATCCAGATTTGAAAGATTCAGATCTGAGACTTGAAGATCTGGATCTGAGAATTTCAGATCTGGATCTGAGACTTGAACATCTTGATCTGAGAATTTCAGATCTGGATCTGAGACTTGAAGATCTGGATCTGAAAATTTCAGATATTGATCAGAAAATTTCAGATCTGGATCTGAAAGATCTGAGACGCCGCTCTCCTCTTTCTCCACCTCATCCTCAGAGAAGTACCCATGAGACTTCATCAGATCGAAGTCTGCAGCTTTAGGGGCGGAGAGATCCACCCGCCATTCTTCATCCTCCAGATCCAGATCTGGATCTTCCTCTTCTTGGATCACCCCCTTGATCGGGGGTCATCACCGCCTTCCCTTTCGCTGTGCGGGTCGCCTTTGCCCTCATATCTGCTTGGGGATTCAGATCTGAAGTCGTTCCCTCTTTCGATTGCGAGATCCCGGATATATTTTGGGCCATGAAATGCGCGATCAGCTCCTTCATCTACTCCATGTTCTCCTTTAGATCAGATCTGATATCAGATTTGACAGCAGCGATCTGCTTGATGAGATCCGCCATATCTTTCTTCCTCTCGACGATTTCCGCATCTAGCCTTTCCTCCAAAGATTTTGTCGTCGATGATCTTGTTGCTGCCATTGGATCAGAACTCTGATACCAAATTGATGCGGACTAGGGTTGATTTGGTGGAATTTGTGGATTTTTATTGAAATGGGAAATAGGGTTACAAGGATAAATAGCCAATTTTGGGAGAGTTGGCCCATCTTCTAGCTTTTGCTAAGGGAACTTTGGGAAATGTCAAAAGACGGCTACAATAATCGATTTCTAATCATAGCCCATGCCCTCACTTATATAAAGTTTAGGCGTGGTGCGTACAGAAAAAATAACAAAACTAGTAATGCATAAAGAAGTTTTCCCAAATTGTCGGTGCGCCTAGCAATTACTCCTTCGGCCTCCTCTCGTACGTAATGATTGCATCACGAAACTTCAGAGATTCACTACATAATAGTTTTGATACCATGGATCGTAACCCTTTTTACTTTCTTTCTTTTTATCTGATTTGAAAAGCTCAATTCCTCCTACGAATAAATAATTTACCTCTTTCTACGGACTTACAAGGATCAAAACAATATATTACGTCCTTCTTTGTTTATATTAACTTTGATTTTCAGACCACATACATAAAGTAAAATGTGCAAATTATCTGCATTAAAGAAAGTTCTGCAGTTGCAGATCATATTCAATACCAACCATCAAGAAGCTTGCATCAAAATTTCTCTGTTCAAAGATAAAGCAACTCCGAATTGAAGCACTTTCTGCACCCTACAAGCTGTGCTGGGTGGAAAGATTTTCAGTAGGGCTGAGGCAATTTATATGCATTTACAGTGTATATCTTTTTTCTTGAAAAAATGCTTTACATTTTATACTAATATGTTTAGGGTAAGGACCATCAAAAATAAAAGAAACGGAATTCTATGGGCCCAACCAAGACATATGATCATACAACTATTGGAACTCTGGAAATTATCCAGAATGTCATCAATCATGACCATGAATGACATTAAAAAACTGATTTGGTCCTTCACCTTGAATAAATCCTCAAACTGTATATTTAGAATGGAAAACTCACAGCATGTGGCCGCTTTCAATCATGACAAAGCATCCGTAAGAATCAGTTTCTCTTGAAGTTTTGCAATCCTAGCCTGAGAAATGAAAAGTTATTTAAGAAAGGATGCATCTAATGCCGGCAACTTCATTTTTAGATGGACTTTAGACTAGCTGAAGCAGCTCTACTGATACAGGAAAATTGGAAAGGCATGGGATACCTTGAATGGCTTGGACCTGCGGATGGATGAATCAATGAGCAGAGCATTTGAATATGCCTTCTCAGCCGCAGCCCACTCTCCCATTGCCAAGAACACATCGCCTTTACATATGTAAGCCTACAGCATCATACTAATAAGCATCTTCACAATGTCATATGAGAGCGTAAATCTGATAAGAAACCATAACTTGAAATGAAAAAACTTTCCAGCCTTGTGCATTCGAAGTCCCAAACTAAATGAAAAAATTTGTTACCAATTGCCTCAAATTTAAACAAGTTCAATGCGAGAGTGCGATTCTACTCATAGCAAACAAACCATCGCATGAACTGAATATGTCAGTCAGGACAAGGCAAATGTCTAGCAATAAGTGAATTCAATCTTATTAACTTTACATTTTTACCATGGATGATTCTAAGAGATTATTAGGAGGGGTGGATGAGATACATAAGAGTTGTGAGATTGGAAATTCTTCTCCACAAGAACCGGACATTCTTTGCTGTTAGGAATTTGATGTTCTGCTTTACATAAAGCCCAACAGAGTTCTCGAGGCCAAAATTGTGTTGCTAATGTGCAAGAAAGGTTAGCACTCAAGTTATAATTATTGAGATGTTTAATCAATTAAAATCCAAAATATCTAGAAGATGAATCCTTTTGCAATTGGTGCCATACACACATGCAAGAACCGGAAGATATTGTGCTTTAAAAGACTCCTGGTAAAAGTGAATAAGGAGTTCTAGGATCAAGGGATTAAGATTTGCCTCTCGCATCTGGTAAAGCAGTACATGAGATTAGTCCCACATTAGAAAAATTGAGGAACAATGAGCACTTGATATGATATTGGCACTTATGGTGTCGGAAGGGCCAGGTTGGGCTAACCCGACTAACGACCCGCGGGTTGCAGGCACATGTTGCACTCGGCCTGACCCATCGCAAGTAGAAAATGAGCCTGGTTGGGTCAACCCGTGCATACACACGATGCAGGCCCAGCCCAGCATGCAGTCCCAACCCACGCAGGTCGGGTCGGGTCAGGATGGGTTAGCTCACGGGCCGACCCATGTTATTTTTTAAATTTTTTTGAAATTTTAAAAACATTTAAATATTATTAATAACACAAAAATACAAAAATTAACATACGAAATTAATAAATATTTTTTGATATTATTAATAAAATCAAACTTTAATTTTTTACAGTCTAGACCACACATATCTAAAATTCTGAGCTACCTATGAATCGAGGGAATCGGAACTACATAGTTCTTTACATATTACAAATTATAACGTCAACTGGTGATGCACTTTGGATGACTCATAAATCTTCTGACCACCAATGAAGCGGTCTAAACTAGTTCCTTTCAAGTTGCAGCTTTATCACTCAATATCCTATCACATGTAATGAAATCTTCTTCTATTGCAACCATGATTGGTGAACACTGGAATGGTTGGTATATCACTAGTAATGAAAACATATTCTTTGTATCTAGTATAAAAATGTCTCGTCAAAATACTTGTGACAAAACCGCTTGGAAGTTTGAATGTCTGTGTAACATATTCACATTGAGAAAAAATAGTTTACTGTTTTATACCTCAATTTTGTAAACTATAACCAAGCTGTGGTATTATCTGGGTTGGCAACTTCTTCATTTAGGTCTTCACTGTTAGAAACTTCACCTGTTGCTATAGGTTGTTGACTACATTCATGTACATGCTATGTACTTATGTAGAAGATGAACCAGCTGTAGCATCTTCGTCTTTATTATTATAGTGTCTCAACAAAGTGCCCATACCAGAACCTCTTAGATATTTAAAAATAATATTACAGTAATTACATCTTACATGAAATTTGTTTATTATTTTATATCGTTTTGTAAAATATGCTCAAACCGTAGCGGTACTTGGGTAGACTACTTCATAGTCCTCGTCACCGCTATCTTTACATACATTTTATTACATAGATTCTTATGTATGTTCACTTACATGTGTATGACGTGTATGATGTGCAATAAATGAACTAGCTATAGCATCTTCAAATCATTTTCATAGTGTCTCATCAAATTATCTTTGCTGGAACCTCTTGTATGTACGTATATAACATTACAATAATTACATCGTGCGGAATATTTGTTTGTTGTTTTATGTCTAAGCTTTATAAAAAATTTCCTGCATCAATACCGGGGTCAACTACTTCCATAATATACACAAACCTCTCAATCAATCTCTTAAAATTGCCACAAAAATTCTCATAAATTCCCGTAAAACTCATAAGCACAATTGAAGCAAAGACCTGTTATTCATAGTAGACAAAGACACATGCAAAATTTTGAAAAAATTTAAAATCCAAATAAATATAAAAGCAAGAGAATTCAAAAAAGGAAGTACAACTTCAATTAAGACTCAAACCAGATTGAATCAAATCCCAACAAATCTCCACTTTGACTCAAAAATCATCTTGATGGACAATCGTCTCGAACTATAATCATCCTTGTTGGGGGAGCTTCAAGGAACCATTACTAACTCCAGCTTGAGCGCAAGTCAGGGTTTCAAAATGACCCGGCCCGGCCGGGCCCAACCAAAACCCGGGCCAGGCCGGCCCGGCCCGGGCAGGGAGAACCCTGGCCCGCCGGCCCGGGCCCGGCCTGGCTATTTTTGCCTTTTTGAAGCCTCGGAGAGGCTTTTTTCATGCGAAACCCCGGGCCGGGCCGGGCCGGCCCGTGGGCCGGGTACCTCGACCCGGGGCCCGGCCCTGGGGCCGGGGCCCGGGCCGGGCCGGGCCGAAACCCGGGCCGTTTTGACACCTTGAAGCGCAAACTTTAATTCTTAATGCAAATGAAATATTCATATTTAGTGTGTATGTCATCATTCCTACAACAAGTTAAGCCGCTATTATTGTCTCTTCCTAGAGCATATATTAAGTTTTTCAGTACATTGCCTCTAATAATACTATGATTACCCTTCCAAATATTGATAACTTCACCTACACTTGAAAACCCACAACAATTAGATTCTAAAGCATATTGATATAATATTCTTCCTTAACTTTGGTACTTGACAAACACCCAACAATGTTCATGTAACTCCATCATACATCTTGATTAAATCTATTCATACAACGATAACTTTACAAGACTTATCATTTATCGTATGCATGTAATCTTTATAATGAACTCATAAGTCATTAATAGTTTTATGTCAGCGCACATATGATAGAGGCTTTTGAATTCAAAATCTAAGAACGAGATGCATGACCTATGTCTTCACATATAGATGTTAAAACCTCACCCCCATCTTCAATTGTAATTTAAACAGGTTTTCCTTTAACTTCTCTAACTCTTGCATCTTCTTTTGTAATTGTTTACAAAGCTCATTATATGGCATTTCTCTTTAAAAATAGCATTCAATAATTAAAATGTCCCTTCTCAGAAATTTTAGACTCGTTTCTCTTTCTTTTCCTATTACTACTAAAGCATCATCCCTCGAGTTACTCAAATTATGTCACAATTCATCAATATTTCTCCTCCACATCTTACTTTAAAAAGTGCGGAAATGGCATGCATGAAATCTATAGAATCTCTTTCATAAAGTAAAGTTATAACAAAATTCTTAGAAGGTGGTGACAAAAAAATAGAAACAAATTGGATGTCCATGGATTGGCATGCCTTCCATCACTCTATATAATTATCGCTTTAAGAATAAACAGTTTGTCAGAAATATTTCAATATAAACTGTTCGAGCCATTGGCTTAGGTTTAATGTCTAATCACATCCCATGACATATTAGAAAACCTCACTTGCCAAGCATATCTGATATTATGCACAATCTTCAAAAAAATCTAGCCAATGTTTTTTGATGCCATTGTAGTTTTTACAAATTTTGCACAAAGTACTGCGAACTTTCACCTCCCACAAGTCGAAATTATTTCTTCCATCGAACTTCCCTCAAATTTCATAATCAAAGCAATTTTCACCATCGTAATAATTGCACCCAACCCACTTTTGGTCCTGATCTAGTTTGTAGCGACAAAGAGAAATTCACAAACTAAAATAGAAAACGAAGTTTGAAAAATATTTTCACTAATTTTATTTAACCACTCACTAACCAAATTTCCAATAGACATAACTCTTACGAAATCTATCAAAAGCACCACGAGAAAGTCCCTTGCAAATTCCTATAAAACAACCATAATCGAAGCCATTACTCTTTATCTATGCTAGACCAAATATTCCTAAACCAAATCAAATAACTACTCATAATTATACAAAAACTTGAAATCCAAATCAACTTGGGAATAACTTAAAATAAAATTGAAAAAAAGTAACCTAGTTACACTTGAACGCAAATTAGATTTTGAGTCAAATCCCAACATGTATCACCTTAGTTTTTTTTGACTAATACATACTTGGGTTTAAGTCCTATTATTATATAAATGTTCTTAAACTTAAACTCAAGTAGTGGTAAGTAAAAATTTTGAAAACCCCAAACCAACAGAAAGTCCAAATTGAACCGACCATTTTGGTTTGGTTTTTTTAACAATATTCAAGTCCGCTTGATTTGGTCTAGTCAGGTACAATTAAAAATACTTTGGTCTGGTTTGGTTTGGTTATCAGGTTTAGGTCAGAACCCAAACTAAACCAAACCTTACAATAAATTTAATATGTTAGTATGGTATACCATATATATAAATGTGTTAATAACCCTAACCAAAACCAGATCCACTAAATTTCATTTCAGTGATTGCCATTTCTTTAATTTGATCTATCATCTCTCCTGTCAATCGTCACTAGAGCCACATCTAACTACATCGTCTCCTCCATGCCTTCGCCTCTACCTCTGCTCCAACGATGAAGATCAGAATACAAAATCCTCTCTCTACCCGCTAAGATCCCCTCAAGTACTTCTGAACTATACTCTCTCTAATTTATCTCATTTCTCTACATTATCTTCCATCTCACTCTAATATCTCTTTCATCTCTCTCTAATTCTCTGTCTCCCCCTTCTAATTCTCTTCTGTTCTCTCCAACTTTTGGATCCATCATATCTCATTCAACGACTATTGCCGAGGTTGTCGCTCTTCCCAATTTACATTTAGATTCATCATCTAATTCGCTTTGAGACTTTGGGTATATGGCCAATTAGGAGTTGGAGTTGGCATTAACTTTCTCCACACAATGTTGGTAAAGCTTTGATTCTTTTTGAATTTGAATTCAAAAATTCAAAAATGACTATATGATTTATTTTTTTAGAATACAGAGTCAAGTGCATGAGATAGATGAGACTTTATAATCATTTGATTGTGATATATCTCTTGGTGAATGCTATTCAAATCTTTCATTGTGGATTTTTTCCTATTTCCTTGAAAAATGTTTGTTGTGCTCTTTAGCCCAACCAAATCAAACCCGCCCAACCCAAACTGAACAATTCAGTTTGGTTTCAATTTGATTCTAGTGTCGAATCAGTTCGGCTGGATTTGGGTCAGGTAATATTCGATTAGGTTTTTGGTTCCGCAAAATTTGTAGAAAACCAAACCGAGCAATGCACCCCCTGGCTCAAGTCGCATGGGATTTAATATATGTTATTAGAGGTCTGAAGTTCAAGTCTAAGCCATGTTCTTTTCTCTTTTTTTTAAACTAACAATACATATCAAATTCTAAACTGAAACATTTGAAGTAAAGCTCTCCAACTTTCAAATCCATAATCATGAATTTTTTTAAATAATAATAGGCTCTAACAGTCCCTTTATGGTTTTAAGATTTTGGTAGTATATGTTTATCATTACTATTATATTCAACTGTCATTGCACGATAACAAGTTAAAAGAAATTAACTTATATTTGTAAAAGTATATTAAACAGTCAGAATTCAATAGGTAATACCTTTAAATTCAACAGATATATTTCAAATTTTCTATATACGTACTGTGTTGTGGTATGCACCCCCGCCAACACCTCCAGACATAAGAGGTGTCCAACAGCTCACACCAACTAAAAAGGTAAATGACCGCAAGGAGGTGATTGAATTTGCCTAGAAGAAATAAAACGATGACGGCAAAACTTACTTTAATTAGAAATCATAACCAAATATCAAAAGAAGCTTCCTGCAACAATGCATGTTTCAATTTATGGTACTGAATTCTCAAATTCTCATCTCCGATTCTTTCTTCTTCACATGTTCAAAACTCTTATAATATTCATATTGTCAATAAATTATTGTGGCTTGCTATATAACTAGCGTCAAAAGGTTACATCTGTATTGAGAGCTCTTCTATCTTGCAAAAAAATTATTTTTTTCTAAAAACATGTTGGCAATCACGGAATAAAATAAATACCTGAGGAAATTTGGGAGCAATTCGACAGGCTTCCTCAGCATCTCCAAGAGCTCCCCCATTATCTCCGATTGCCAATCTCGCAGCAGACCTGAAAATTTCGCACGCACACTTGCTCAAATACTTTTTTAACATCTTATTTCTCAAACAACCTAAAATCAAAATCAAATAAACACAAAAAAAACCTGAATATATACAAAAACTGCAGACCCCCGGAAGGCTGAAGCGCAATTGCTTTAGCGAGAAACGCTTCGGCCTCATCAAAATTCCCCTTTTCCAGCTCATCCTCCCCTCTCTTCCTCAATGCGAGCGCCGCCAGGTTCCTGTCAACATCGAACTCGGGCCCGCAGAGCTCGGCGAGCACGCGCGCGGCGCGTGCGGAGGTGCCGCAGTGGCCGATCACGGATCCGGGCGGGATCACGGCGAGGTTGGGACCCGCCCCGCAGCGGCCAAGGCATCCGCAGGAGGAGACGGCGACGGCGGGCGGGGATATGCAGGAGAGGACGTCGAGGATCGCTCGCGAGCCCTGGCGGCTGCAGCCGCGGTTCACACAAACCCTGATTTCTGGGGCTTCAGATTTCTCCGCGAAGATCAGCGATTCTGTGGATTTTCGTCTTCTTTTTGTTGATCTCCAATTTGTGAGGTGACAAGGAGCCGATAATGGGTTGCTCGCAGAGCTTGCTTCCATCTTTTTTTAACTGGCCTCCGCTGCTTCATCGGTTGAGACTTGAGAGTGGATAATTGAACAGGAAAGTACTAAATATACCTCATTATTTGAGGTGCATATTACTTTCTGTGCATAATTTACTGTTTTGGGAAAAAATTGAGTACGATTGGACCTTTTGATTTGATATATTTACTCTTTTTTGCCATAAAAAATGATGTGCACCTCAAATTACAAGGTGTGTAGAGCAATTCTCAATTGAATATTTTCAACTCGGCACGTGCATCGGGCATTGATTGATTCTTAGTGGGCCGGACCGGGCTGATCTCTTAAAGATTTTCACTCAAATTAAAATTGGGTTTAAAGATTTTCACTCAAATTAATATTTGTTATGAATGAGACATTTGGTACGAAGGTTCTTGGTATCCACCATCTTGTAACGTTAAAATCAATTTAATATAAGAGCTATGACCTCCATCATAGACTATGATTCTCTCAACTCTCAACACGTTATCAGCACGACGATGTTCTCAAGTTTTTTTCCGCGTCGACTCAAGAGGAAGACGATGCGCGGAAGCGCACGGAAGCTCTGCCAGATCGTAACGGAAATTTTTTCGTAAGACGACGATGCAAATGCTTCGTATGACACGCACAGATCTAGAGGTATTTCTAGATTTAATTAATTTTTTTCTCATGATCATGGTGATTGCTGTCCTAGATCTAGTTTTATTTAGATTAAAAGTATTTTTTTAAATGCCCTAAATTAAATTTTCTAGATCTAAACCGTGATTTTAAGGATCAAGAGACCTAATCATAATGTAAAAACATGATTTTTAAAAAAAAATCTTGTGCAAAAATCTTGATGCCATTGAGAATAAAAATCTCATTTTTATCATCACCGGCCTGAAGCCGGCACACCCCAACAACCAAACGGCTGAGGCCAATCTCCACACGGCAGTGAGCTTTTCAAGTTGATCGCAGGGGCTCAACATGGCGATCCCATTCATTAATTTGTGGCCTGCAATTAAAGAGATGAAAAATGTTAAATGGCCATGGGCGTCGGTTCGACCATTGTAAGGCGAAGGGCATGAGGCTCTGTTGTACTGATGTACATCATTTTTGTGTGAAGGCCTTGTCGTTGAATTCTTTTGGGCAATTGAATTGCCATGGGCGAGGAATGTTTTTTGGGCTGTGAATGGTTTTAGGTTGATTAGGCCTGCAATTTTTTCCAATTTTTATAAGCATTGTTTTCTGCACTTGATCCTAGCCTGTAACATCATTTAGCGAGTCTTAACTTCAAATTATGACATGCTAATTTGAGCCTAACCATTGCAAATGATTGTTGGGTTTGTTTTCTATGCTCATGTGCCTGGAAATATTATGGATATTACTTATATATATTGTGGGCCTTAGTGTTATTTCAATTAATTTGTTTTGGCCATGTTGATTAGCACATAGTAACATATTATGATACATGATCAAATTAATTCCATTCAGTGAGTAAGAATAATTTGAAATTATTTTTAAGATTAGTTCTTGAAAATATAAATTGATTAGGAATTAATTAATTTGATTAAGTGTATAAGTTCCTTAA
Source organism: Scilla litardierei (assembly GCA_030789695.1). Lineage (NCBI taxonomy): Eukaryota > Viridiplantae > Streptophyta > Magnoliopsida > Asparagales > Asparagaceae > Scilla > Scilla litardierei. The sequence goes on from JAULAV010005388.1 coordinate 29,518, forward strand.
GATTTATATCATTATATGCATGAATTTGTTTATGAATAGGAAGAGTAAGAAATGTTTAGTTGCTCAAGATTATATTCCTAATGGAACTTATGACTTACATGCATATGTTCCTTGGGGATATCAATAATATATGTTTTCGGGCTCGTTCAGTTTCAAATTTTTCTGAACATGACCCGATTGACACGATGCATTTCGTGGGCGGCCCGAAGCCTCCGTTTCCACAACACAACTCACGAAAATTTTCATTTTGGGTCAAAGTCCCACGAAATTTTCATGTGTGGGTCATATAAATCAAGGCATCTTAATAACAAAAGATTAATTGCACAATTGATCATAATTATATTTTTTGCATGCATCATTTATGATTTTTTTCATTCTTCATATGAATTCCAAATGATGACACAATTAATAAACATATACTCATAACTATAATTATGTATTATGACACGTGATTAATTATATTTTTCAAAAGTTTAAAAATCATATCTATATTGACGATTGAACCTAAAGTTCAAAATCAAATATCAATACCCTTCTGACCAAACAAAATACGAGGATTCGAAAACTATGCATGCCATCTTCTTAAAGATGCGCACTTCTCGGTAAATAGATCTCTCAGAACTATGGTCTATATAGACCAATATGGACACCGGAAGTCTGTCATAACACCGCTACACTCTTTTAGAGTAATCTCATTTTACAAGAAAAGACTCTTGAAGCTAGCCTTAAGTATAAGCTCACTCCTGAAGTCGTGGCTTAATACATAAGTGAGAAATAATTTATGACATTCGCACCCACATATTTATTCCCCTTAAGCTTGTTTCTCTATCCACATAAAATATGAATGACTCAAGAAAATAATGGCATGAAGATCATATAGGAGCATTCAAATAGACTTTCAAAAGTCTCATATAAATTTTAAAAGTGGAAGTATATAAACAAGCTCATTCCCTTGAATATGACTCTTTAGAGATACTAATATTCATTCTTCCTTATAAATAACAATACGGAAGACTGAAAACAGGGGAAGTCCTAAATAAAATGAGAAAGGGAAGATATGATATACCTCTACATGGAGTAAGCAATGGCAAACCAATACCAAACCAGAAGTTCTGATAAGACCCATAATGCTTTTGCAACATGAACGTGCATTAACCTATGCCATATAAAAATATATACATATCTAGTCTAAACGACGAAAGTCGATTGAACTTATGTATACTTAGCTACTCCCGATGACAAATAAACTTTGAAAAACAAATTTAATCTGTTGGCATAACATAATTCTTAATGAGTATAGCTGTAGACGCATGCTTTCAAAAATATCTAACCCTAATAATAATCCAATTGAAAACTATTTTTTGGACGTCTACTTGAGATTCAGGTTTTGCAAACCTGAATACTCTATACGAGGATGCCCAGTACTCTCAAAAATAAATAAAAGAAATTTACCAAGTTTTGATGGATATTCGTCAAAACGAAATCCATAATTAATGACTCAAGAAATCAATAAAGCCTGAAGCTTTGTCCCACTATGATCCGCGTAATAGTCAATGTGAAGATGAAATCCTTCATAGTTAGAACACAATTCACTTATTACCGGACAAAATTAACTTGAGCATTTTAATGGGCTTTATAAGTCCCACATAAATTCGAAAAGAAGAAGTAAATGGAACACCAGAAGTGTCCAGAATCGTCCAACTATTAACTTTGGAACGATATAATATGCCACCCTCGATTAATTATGCAATACATCATTAACCAATCTTATAATTCTGAAGAACACGAAGTTTCTTCAGAAGGGTGCATTATCATTATCCCATTTAACGGAAAAAATGATTACGAGATCATCTCCACTACATGTGGACATTGACTCTCAAAACTTCTTCTAATAGAATTTAAGATGATATTTACTCTCATCATTAATTTAATAAGACCTCCGGGTCTCTTGAGAGTACTTGAGGGATTAAAGTAGACTTATCCACTCCTTACATAGGGCTGATGATGTGCCCTAGTGTACTCATCCATGTATCCTCTAAAAATGGTCATAATCAAACCTATTATCCAACTGAAGTCCAGCTTTTTCAAAGCATATAGGACATAATACTAAATGGCAGAAACATTGGATAATACTGGGAAATCAACCATAATTTGCAACTGGAATAAAGTTGAACACACTGGAGTCTGTGTTCACACCCAAAATGGGTTATATGAATAAATCATTAAATGATTTAAACGGATTACTCATCCGTTAAAAATCCAGTTGCTTGTTGACTGCATGGGGACATGCAATTACACTGCATACCATCAAAACGCCTCCTTAGAACCTATTTATATGGGCCTGATCACCCCATATAAACAGTTTCCGAGAACTCCTAACGGTGAAAGCGTTTAGAGCACATCTTAAAGATTGTGCCATGATGAGTATACATCCCTATATCACCACTATAAACCATCAAAATGCAGTCATATAACTATTTATCGGGGGTAATTACCCCGGATAAAAAGATTTCGAGCACTCCGAACAGGAGAAGCATTTAGAGCACATCTAATAGATTGTGCCTTGATGGGTCTTCTATAGAGAATCGATAGTGAAGATTAGATCATGAAGATCCTTCACATTCAGATCTCTTTAAATTCCCAGAATTAGGTTCAACATGGATATGACAATCATCCTTGAGCTTTAAGCTCAGTTGACCATTTCAAATATAATGAATAGTGATGTGATCCTGAATGTTACGACCCAAAGATCGTAGGAGTTTGACTCCCGCCCAGAACCACTAATATACCACATTGATTCACCCATTTGCAAACGGACTGCCGGCCCGGAGGTCTGAGGCTACATGGGAATGGGCGCACCTAACAGCGCCCCCCTCCCGGCCGAGGCGTACAACCGCTCTCGCTCGGCCCGCCAGGGGCAGTGCGCTTAGGGAACACCCAGACAGCGCAGCCTGGGATACTGACAGAGGCACGTGCATATCCCTCCTTGCCAGCGGTCCACGATCTGCAACCGAAAAGGTGCGCGGCCAGGCCGAGTGGTGGGACCGGAAAGGTGCTCTCTCTCAAGCGCAAGAGTCCGTACAAGTAGTAAAATCTGGGAGTCCAGATGTCGAATCCATGGGAAGAAATCTGTTGTAACCACAATTCAAATCAAATAGAAATCTATCGGAAAGAGACTAAACACTTTTAATGGTGACGGTGATGGTGATGTGAGCACGTGAACAATATAAACATAGGAATACGTGTATGAAAATACCTATAAAAAGTATGCATATGGTATGGGTTCGTTAGGATCAATGATTCGTATTAATTTGGTTGATAGGTATAACGCAATGAATTCTCCTTTTGGGAGCAATTCACCGGAAAATACCCAATATAACTCAATGAATTCTCCTTTTGGGAGCAACTCATCGGAAGATGCCCTTTTGGGGGTTCAAACACAATATTCAAAAAGATCGTCGCTAAGATTATAATACGATATGAAACTCTCTTTTGGAGAGATCAAAACTACGGTATGAAACTCCCTTTTGGGGAGATCAAAACTCACCCTTTTGGGGCGATCATCAACTGAATTAATTCTTTTGGAATCTAAAAAAAGTCGATTTACGAACAAAGATTACAATTTTAGCGACGTTTTAACAATTTAGCACGAGGAATACAACCAAACAAACACAAATTATATCCCCTAACTACTCCATACCAAGCACAATTAAGTTTTAGCTACTCATCGTGCAATAATAAACAAGTTTCATAACAAAATACTTCAAGTTCATAGCAAAATACGGTAGAAAAGCATCAAATAAGGAGTTTAAGTTAAGAATTCATCACCAAATATCCTTGAAAATACTTCAAAACTCTCTGGAAATAAGAAAATAGCCTCTGGAATTTTACAGAATTTTTCAGAGGGGAAATACGGCTCCTAGAGCCTCCAATACGCCCAAAATACACCCCCCCAAACTGCTTGAATACGCCCAAAAAAACCCTAAATACGCTTATATAATAAGATTGCGGGTTTGGGGATGCTAACGGGTTCAAAACCCGCTTCATTTACGCGCCCGATCGAATCCAGACCGTTGATCTCGAGCGGGGCATTTCGTGGCCGTTGATCAAAGCGGGATTAACCCTCGCGCTGCCACGTGTCCGCTGAAACTCGCGCTCCGCCCGTTAAGCTCCGTGCCCGCTTCCGATTTGCTATTGACCGTCGGATTGTCCTACGAGCGGCGGAGATCGATCGCTCCGCAGCTGCGTCCGAATTCATCTCGAGGATGATATCAGCCGTCCGTTCGAGCGGCAGCTCACTAGATTTGCGCCACGCGTCCCTTGGAGACGATCGCTCCGCAGCTGCGTCGGGCTGAATCGAGACCGTTCGATCTTGATCGGACGGTCCGCACGACGCCGCGTCGCCTCACATCTGATGGTTGCTTCAGGCCGTTCGATGATCGATCAACGGCCCCTCAAGCCGCCACGTCACCCGCCATTTTTCCCGCTTCTGCGTCGACGCGGGGTCGTTGGATCTCAATCCAACGGCCCTTATTAATCCCCTTTGTTAATTTCTGCTGCCGTTGGATTAGAGCGGGGACGACTGGATCGAAGCCACGTGTACGCCAAGATTCGTGCGTAATTATTTTATTTTCCAATAAATGGTATTCTGCATTCAAAAATTCACAGTAATTAGCACATATCTCAGAAAAATACAAATAAATATTCGTTGGAATCGTGAGATCGAGACGGTGCTAGGAAAAATATAAAATGTGCAGAATTGCATCGTTAATTGCTGTTTTGTGCTCAAATAGTGTGTTTTCTCTAATAAATAAATGTGTAGAAAATACGTATGAATTAGAGAACAATGTAGCATCACATGAGCACAAAATAGGGCTAAATGGGGGGTTAAATATGTAATATTGAAACCGAATGACACCCCCCAACTTGCGATTTGCTAGTCTCTAGCAAAAATAGCGATAAATACGGATGGGTAATAAACAATAAGTTCTTTCAAATTGCTCATGGCGTGGCTCAATAATACGCATTCCAACATGATCTTGGCCATCAATATACACATCCATGAACAAAATCAATCACATGATATTTTCTCTAATTTAGTATGAATAAATAACGTGCAAGCATCGTTTTGCGCAAGCGAAAGTATAACACGTCGTTTTTCTCTAGTTTTCGTGTTTCCAAGGAATTGGCCTATCAAAAAGAATTATTCAAGACATGGGTATTGAAGTTGCCTAGTATATTCGCTATTTCTTTTCTTTTATTCGTTCCGCGTAACGCGCATCAAGCAACATTCGCGGAAAAAAAGTATAACTTGGATCGCTCCATCAAATGAGAGAGTTTCCGGTCAATGGCTCCCAAATCAGACGATCATAGGGCATTAGGCCAAGAAGGACCCCTCGGACTGTACTACTCGAGCCAACCAAGTTATTTATTAGTGACATACTTATTCATTCATTTTTCATCATTCATTTTTCTTTTCTTTTCTTTCTTTTTTTTTCTTTTGTAAGCAACTCAACACCCATTATTCGAATCAAAACATTAATACCAAAGGCCAAATTCCTCTTCAACTTGAAGACTATTCTTAAAAATCGTGTATACTTAAGCTTTTTCCATCACATTAGCATGCATGAAATAAATTCAAACTATTTCGAGATATTAATCATGGAAATTGAAAATTTTTTCATGAATAGCATATTAACGGTAATTCCATGATGGAAAAATAATCAACTCAAGCCATAAAAATTTTTAGAACTCAATTAACGTATAATCATCCGCATTAGAGGCATATGAATGAGTTTTAAAATGATGAGATTTGGCGATTTATTCTTCTCAAAAAAAAAAGAAAATTCCTAAGGTCTCATACACACCCCCCAACTAAAGATGGACATTGTCCTCAATGTCGGAAGAGGTACGAGTTTATTCAAGCAAGCAACCTAGAAAGCATATAAAAACTACACTACTGGAAAGAACACACCGTGATCAAATGGCGGATCCCGAATCTTTGATGGTGGAGGAAGTTGTTCAATTTGCTCCTTGCGCTCCTCGGCGATTATTCTTCCTCCAAAAACTAATTTGGACCCCAGCAACATAACTCCAAGCATCTCTATAAGCTGTTTGCCAATGTCCTGCGAGAGATGAGTTATGTTAGTCCAAATTATTTTAAGATTCCTTTCAATAAAATTATTCCAAACGTAGTCATCAAAATAAGTGAAAGAAATTAAAATAAGTTGACGACTACTCCCTGAAAGATTTGCACTACTCTCTGTACGATGCTCGTTCATTGTGGAGAGGGATAAATGATTTTGGGACAAAACTGGAAGAGGGAATGGTTCTGGCTCCATGGCGATAATCTCAAAACCTTTGTCCCTAGCTGTCTCCTCCTCTCGTTCATCCAAAATTGCTAGCTCACCCTCTCTTTTGCACACACTTCCTGCCATGTGGATATTTATATTCGTGTCCTCGCTCGGTATTCCTGCAATAGAAGATGAACTCGTATTAGATTCTTGAAATCGAGTTTCAAAAGCATTACCTTCTTCTAAGCAAGCGGCAATCAAATTAAGATTTTCAATGGAATTTTGAATCTGCCGACTCCGAGCAAGGAAATTCTCCTTGAATTGATGGGATGTGGCCTCCTGTGTCTGAATAGTCTGGTAAGCTTCCTCTTTCAAGGATTGCAAAGGTACGTCTACGCTTTGCTCTTCTTGATCGAGGCACGACGGCTCCGTTGAATCGCTCTCTGAAATCTCTTCCACGTTTTCTTCGTTTTCTTGCAGAGACTCCATGTATTCCCACGCCACTGTCGGCGTCATGCCTCCCAATAATTCCTGCAGCTGCGGTTGTAGTCCATCTAGGAAGAACGCCATAAGCTCCTCATTTGTGTACCCATGCTGCGGATAGCTCGATATAATGTCTGTGAACCTCCTCCGGGCCTGAAAGAAAGTTTCACAGTCAGTTTGATTAAAATTGACAATTTTGAGCTTCTCCATTCTATGTTTGTGTGCATTTGCATACCGTGCATCATACAAGTTGTTTGTGCAGTAGAAGTTCATATATTCCATTTTTTAAAAATTAAAAGAAAATAAAAAAAAGTTTATGTACAGTAAAGTGGAAAGATCTCACCGAAGGTCCTCTAAATGAAATAAACCGTAGTCACAAACCATTCCTCCCCGACAACGGCGCCAAAAACTTGGTGGGACCGGAAAGGTGCTCTCTCTCAAGCGCAAGAGTCCGTACAAGTAGTAAAATCTGGGAGTCCAGATGTCGAATCCACAGGAAGAAATCTGTTGCAACCACAATTCAAATCAAATAGAAATCTATCGGAAAGAGACTAAACACGTTTAATGGTGACGGTGATGGTGATGTGAGCACGTGAACAATATAATCATAGGAATACGTGTATGAAAATACCTATAAAAAGTATGCACATGGTATGGGTTCGTTAGGATCAATGATTCGTATTAATTTGGTTGATAGGTATAACGCAATGAATTCTCCTTTTGGGAGCAATTCACCGGAAAATACCCAATATAACTCAATAAATTCTCCTTTTGGGAGCAACTCATCGGAAGATGCCCTTTTGGGGGTTCAAACACAATATTCAAAAAGATCGTCGCTAAGATTATAATACGATATGAAACTCTCTTTTGGAGAGATCAAAACTACGGTATGAAACTCCCTTTTGGGGAGATCAAAACTCACCCTTTTGGGACGATCATCAACTGAATTAATTCTTTTGGAATCTAAAAAAAGTCGATTTACGAACAAAGATTACAATTTTAGCGACGTTTTAACAATTTAGCACGAGAAATACAACCAAACAAACACAAATTATATCCCCCAACTACTCCATACCAAGCACAATTAAGTTTTAGCTACTCATCGTGCAATAATAAACAAGTTTCATAACAAAATACTTCAAGTTCATAGCAAAATACGGTAGAAAAGCATCAAATAAGGAGTTTAAGTTAAGAATTCATCACCAAATATCCTTGAAAATACATCAAAACTCTCTGGAAATAAGAAAATAGCCTCTGGAATTTTACAGAATTTCAGAGAGGAAATACGGCTCCTAGAGCCTCCAATACGCCCAAAATACGCCCCCCAAACTGCTTGAATACGCCCAAAAAAACCCTAAATACGCTTATATAATAAGATTGCGGGTTTGGGGATGCTAACGGGTTCAAAACCCGCTTCATTTACGCGCCCGATCGAATCCAGACCGTTGATCTCGAGCGGGGCATTTCGTGGCCATTGATCAAAGCGGGATTAACCCTCGCGCTGCCACGTGTCCGCTGAAACTCGCGCTCCGCCCGTTAAGCTCCGCGCCCGCTTCCGATTTGCTATTGACCGTCGGATTGTCCTACGAGCGGCGGAGATCGATCGCTCCGCAGCTGCGTCCGAATTCATCTCGAGGATGATATCAGCCGTCCGTTCGAGCGGCAGCTCACTAGATTTGCGCCACGCGTCCCTTGGAGACGATCGCTCCGCAGCTGCGTCGGGCTGAATCGAGACCGTTCGATCTTGATCGGACGGTCCGCACGACGCCGCGTCGCCTCACATCTGATGGTTGCTTCAGGCCGTTCGATGATCGATCAACGGCCCCTCAAGCCGCCACGTCACCCGCCATTTTTCCCGCTTCTGCGTCGACGCAGGGTCGTTGGATCTCAATCCAACGGCCCTTATTAATCCCCTTTGTTAATTTCTGCTGCCGTTGGATTAGAGCGGGGACGACTGGATCGAAGCCACATGTACGCCAAGATTCGTGCCTAATTATTTTATTTTCCAATAAATGGTATTCTGCATTCAAAAATTCACAGTAATTAGCACAGATCTCAGAAAAATACAAATAAATATTCGTTGGAATCGTGAGATCGAGACGGTGCTAGGAAAAATATAAAATGTGCAGAATTGCATCGTTAATTGCTGTTTTGTGCTCAAATAGTGTGTTTTCTCTAATAAATAAATGTGTAGAAAATACGTATGAATTAGAGAACAATGTAGCATCACATGAGCACAAAATAGGGCTAAATGGGGGGTTAAATATGTAATATTGAACCCGAATCACCGAGCAACCCACGAACAGGTCGACCCGGCGGGCCCACACGAACCCCGCCGCCGGGGATAGCATTATCGGACCTTTTGATTCATCACGCACGACAAACAACCTAGTGTAAGGACACGACTGACGCTAGCGCCGCCCGACCATCTGACAAAGCACCCCTGGCCGCTGCGCCCCCTGACACTTAATGCTTTCGGCCCTGACACCCTGACAAAAGTGCCACTGGCCGTTGCGCCATCTGACAAAAGCGAGGCTGACACTCCTGTTCCTGACATCCTCGTCCGAAGCTTCCGCTGACATCCGGGCCAGCTCAGCACGTCGAGTCAGCATGCAAGGTCAGCTCCACCTAATCATCTCCCATCAGGTATAAATACCCCCTCACTTCTTACGGTGAGGGGGTTGGCAAATTCCCACCCAATTCCATTATTCACACACGAGAGCAAAGGTCGTCCATATCTTTGTTCTCCCACCCATAGCTCGTCACGTACGATCGACACACCCTCAGTCCGACCTGCGTGCCTAGCCCCCGCTTTAAGTCTAGTTACTGACTTAGGCATCGGAGGGGCTAAGGGTTGGACCCCAACCCGGCCCTTCTGACGAGTTGCTCGTTGTGTAGGGTAGCTCGCCCCTTGGTCGACATCCGCCTTCGGCTCCCGCCGCCCGATCATCCTCCTCCGCGTCCGGCGAGATTTGACTCTGTGGCCTCCCCCGGCGGCAAGCTTAGCCTCTTCACCCCACTAATCACTTGTTAAATAGCTCATCTAAATCCTCTTATCAATATAACCACCGTGCCCTTGGTTCCCCATAATACAAATTCATTGTACGCGAGTTCCACCCCGCAACAATTGGCGCCGTCTGTGGGAACGAAGGGTCACACCCATGTTAGACTCCATGCCGATCACTCGGAACCCTGACCACGACAAGGATCCCATGGGTCAGGAGCCACTCTCTCTACCAATCACCCCGGCGACCGACCCCCCTCCGGGGATAGGTGCCGAGACAGTCCAAACCTCGGCCCGCGCAATCCAGAAGAGCTTCGAGGCCATTACTCAGGCGATGGGAGGCTACGCGGCGACAGGAGCAGAGCCACCGCCCGGCCCCTCGGAGCCCCCGAACATGAGACGGAATCTTCACCCCCAGTTCGAGGAGGATGGGGAGACAGGGGGCTCGCCAAGGAGATTGCGGCACAGCAGAAGCTCTTGGAAGAGGAAATGGAGGTCGCGTGGCTGTGGAGGCGCCGGGAGGAGGCGGCCGCCGTGCAAAGGCATTTGGACGAAGCGGCCGAGACCGCCCAGTGGGCCTACCAGGACGAAGAATCCACCCACCACCAGCTCCGCTTCATCATCGCGGAACGTGAAATGCTACGGAGGGAGAACAAATGCAACCGGGAAATCCTGGAGGTGACGGTGATGGGCCGGCGGCCCTGGGACGGGCACGGCCCGCTGTTGGTCAGATCCCCACCGGGAGGAGGGAGTCCGCCTCACCAGCGCCACTCCCCCGATCACCTGCACGAGGAATCCGTTTGTCGACAACTAAGCTTCCTCACCGTCGAGCGCGAAAGGCTTCTGCGGGAGAATCAGGAGCGGATGGAGATCCGAGAGGAGGCGGCCGGAGGGCGATGGTACTGGGAGAACCGTAGCCCGCAACCCGTCGAATCCTCAACCCGGGGAAGGAGTCCCCCCAGGCGACCGTCACACTACTCCCCGGGGCGGGAGGACCGTCGGCAGCCGAGGCGCGACCGGAGCCAGACCGCCGAATGGCGAAGGGGGGATGCGCCCGAGCACCCTACCTACCCAGAGGAGGCCACGCCGCTGGCACGGTGGATCACGTCCGCCCCGAGGCCAGTAAGGTTCAAACCCCCCCACCTCACCACCTACAACGGAAGAGGTGACCCCCTCACGCACGTGCAACAATACCGGGGGGCAATGGAGGCGCAGGATGTGGATGAGGCGTTCTTGTGCCGGCATTTCTCGCAAAGTCTGAGGGACACAGCATTGGATTGGTACTTCGGCCTACCCGCGAGATCCATTGGGAGCTTTGGCGAACTGTCCCACAAGTTCTGCCAAGAGTTCCGGGCCGGGCGGACGAAGAAGAAGCCCTTGGACTATCTCAGCACGATAGTCCAAGGAGAAGGGGAGACGACGGGCAGATACATGTGCCACTTTCAAGATGAAAGACGGGCGGTGGTGACCTGCGGCGATGAGGTACTCATACTGGCCTTCAAGACGGGATTGCGGACTCGGAGCCTCCACAAATCCCTGCTCCGAGATCCGCCGGCCGACTATGAGGCGCTGGTTGCTATGGCGGAGAGGCATGCGTTGGCCGAAGAGACTCTCGGCATGAAGGCCCTATTTCCCCCGGCGAAGCCGCTCCGAGGCGAGCCCAAATCACCCCCTCGGCCAAAGCAGGAAGAGGGGCATCGGGAGCGCGACCAACGGGCCCGACCAAGGCGTGTCCCGACGGGGCGTCGCCTGCAGGATCGCCCTGGCCCGGTCCGAGAGTTTGCCCCGGCCCAAGGGGCCACCCGAGCCATCCCAAGACAGGAAGGCCCCCAGCAGATCCACTACACACAGCTCAACGCCCCCATGTTAGAGGTCCTGGCCGCGGCGACGAGGGCCGGACTGCTGCCGGAGCCTCCCCGAGGGATGAGGTCGGATCCGGCAAAGCGGGATCTCCGGAAGTACTGTCGGTATCACCGTGACCACGGCCACGATACCGACCATTGCTACACTCTTAAGAGAGAGATCGAGCGGCTGATCCAGGCGGGCCACTTGGGAGGCTTTGTGGGGGACAGGCAGACAGTACAAGGAGAGAGAGCCCCCTGGGAGGCACGGGGGCCGGAGCCGCCAGTGGACCACGGTCAGGAGGAGCCGTGCCCCCCGGGGCGATCATGCGCATAGAGATGATAAGCAGGGGGCCGCCCCGGGTGGGGCGCCACCCATGATCACGGAGGCAGGTGCCCGGCAGGTGATGGTAGCGGGCGCCAACAGCAGGCCGAAGCGGAGAAAGACAAACCGACCCCCTATCACCTTCACCGAGGGAGATCAACGGGAGGTTGGGAGTCAGCGCGATGACGCCCTCGTCGTCGAGGCTCAGATCGGGACGGTCGTCGTCAGCCGGCTCCTGATCGACACCGGAAGCTCCTACGACATCCTGTTCCTGTCAACGGTCGAGAGGATGGGTCGACGAGCTGTCGGGAATCCTATGGTCCTATCGCACCACCCACAAGGCCTCGACCGGAGAAAGCCCGTTCATGCTGGCATACGGATCGGAGGCGGTCGTTCCCGTAGAAATTGGAGAAGAGACGCTCTGGCTAAAACTCTTCGACGAAGATATCAATGGAGAGGGGCTCGGCCTCAGTCTCAAATTGGTGGACGAGATAAGAGACCGAGCCATGACGAACCTCGTCAGGCACAGCCAGAGGATGGCACGACACTACGACTCCTGGGTGAAGAAGCGGACTTTCAAGATCGGCGACTTGGTCCTCAGAGACGCCACCTTCAGACCCGAGACCGCCCTCCAGGGGAAGCTGGCCGCCAAATGGGAAGGGCCCTACAAGGTCATCGATATCATCGGACCAGCCACGTACATCTTGGCAACCCCAGACGGGAGTGAGCTAGCCCATCCTTGGAATGCGAAGCACCTGCTAAAGTTCTACCAATAGTTGTAAGTTTTTCTTTTATATATACAAGATACACGTCTACCCGCTTTCCCCAACTTGGTTGTTTCCACATGAGTGTTTCAGCGTGAACCTCCGAACCTCTGGGGCAGGGCCAACCCTCGCCACCCAAACCAGAGAAGGGCACGGGCCGGGCTACGCGCCCGCTCCCCCCTCAAGACCTCCTGGGGCATGGCCAACCCTCGCCACCCAAACCGGAGAAGGGCACGGGCCGGGCTACACGCCCGCTCCCCCCTCCAGACCTCTGGGACAGGGCCAACCCTCGCCACCAAAACCAGAGAAGGGCACGGGCCAGGCTACGCGCCCGCTCCCCCCCTCAAGACCTCGGGGGCAGGGCCAACTCTCGCCACCCAAACCAGAGAAGGGCACGGGCCGGGCTACGCGCCCGCTCCCCCCTCCAGACCTCTGAGGCAGGGCCAACCCTCGCCACCCGAACCAGAGAAGGGCACAGGCCGGGCTACGCGCCCGCTCCCCCCTCCAGACCTCCGGGGTAGGGCATTGGCCTCGCCGCGTAACCACACCCCAGACCTGGCAGACCCTTGATCCCTGAAAATTCGAACCTGGGAAGGAGGACAAGGGCACGTAAAACCGGGACAAACCAGGCGTCGGGTCCCGAGGAGGCAGCCCCAATGTGACTCGACGAAACGAAAGGACGCTCGGGAAATACGCCACCAATAATGATACGCCCCAAAAGAGGTTCCATAAGCGCCACCTGGCTAAAGCGGTTTCCGATGAGCGTGATTTCGAGGAGCCCATTAATAATGCCAGCTCAGCGCAATAATTAGGGGGAAACCGTCAACAAAATCCCCCTATAAAAACGCCACTCACCCTCCCGAAAGAGGGAGGGACAAAGATTTGGAAGGTATGCGAAATCGATCCCGCAACCCTCCGCCAATTGGAAAACGGGCCGAGATGCCTCGCCCAAACAAAAGGGAGGTCACCGGCCACCAATGGATCCCTCCTCCCCGGGCGGCGGTCGCTCCACCGCCACGACCCCCGATAGGATATTCCTCTTACAAACGGATCGCCAATAGGATATTCCCCTCACACAAGGGAAATCCACCTTTCACCCCTCCGTCTGCTCTAACCCGAAGGAGACGAGGGAAGGTAGGCATCCGCTCCCCGCCGGCAGGAAAGGCAAAGGCTCCTCCGTGCCTGCAGGTCTACACCTCCTCGCCTTCGACCTCCCGACGGGGATCACAGCAAGGCTGCATCCCCGATGAATCCAAACGGCGATTCATGACGTGTCAGCCCGCCCCCAAACCATCGAGATCAGAACCCCACCCTCAAACCCAAACCGCGAGGCGTGGAGGGAGATGACAAAGCAATGGAGGGGAGGAGGTGGACCGGTCGTCAGGAGTTCGCTCACCCGGACAAATGCCACAGCAAGACAGGTTCCCTAGTGCATCCAACCGGTCGAGAAGACCTTGCAACCCTTCAGCACGGAGGGAGGGTGCTCACCGAGGCGCCGCGAACAACTGAAGCTAAAAAGGCCCACCCCGCAGATGGTAACCCATAAATCTCGAGGTAGTTCACAGCAGGCGAGGACAGCTCCACAGCCCGCCCTCGGGCCGGATCTTCCCCCCAACGGGCGATAATCTAAGTACTCGTGTACGAACCATAGAAGAGTTCCTATAAATTTAAATGAAAATATCTATCCCTATCAAAGTCACTTTAACTTTCTGAGAATGCCCTAGCGTAAAACGATCCCCCTGCCAATGGCCGGGCGAGCTCACGAAACTGGGCAACCCCTCACGGCGGGGAAAGGAGGGACAGAGCGTCGCACTCCCCCCTTACTAACTGCGTACGCCCAGGAAGTACATACCCGCAGTTCGAACCCCCCGATACTAGGAAGGACCGACGCTTCAAAACGAGACCCCTCGTGAACTAAAATCAGTGATACCTTTCAGACAAAGGGGAAGGGGTTGAACTGAGGCCTGCTCTGCGGGGCCACTTCCTCCCGATGCAAAATCCCCTCGCGACGGACACCCAGGATAGGGCGGCATGTCTCATCCCAATCTTATCCGGTGATTCCCCATCCCGCCCAAAGGTAACACGTCGACCATCAACATCCCCTTCCCCCCAGACCTCACGCTCTCGGACAAGGGAATGTTGGGGGCAGTACTTGTACTCACGTAAGAAAACAAAATAGATAACACCCACGATACAACACGCTCACCTCGATAGTGGCTACCCGGTTCGGACCGCACAGCGACCAACTACCCGAGGCTGGCCACCCAAACCACATCTAGATTCCCCCGCCCCGATTAGACCCATGATCCTCGAGAACTCAAACCTGGGAATAAGGACAAGGCCACGTAAACCGGGGCGGACCGGTCGCAAACCAATGCCTGTCGGATATACGCCTGGTCCCGATAAAGCAGCACCACGATGCGACTCGACAAAACGAAAGGGCGCTCGGAAAACACGCCATCAGCAGCAACACGCCCCCCGAGAGGCCAGGGCAGACGAATCGCGTCAGATGCTGCCAGGCAAAAGTGGTTCCCAAAGCGCATGATTCGGCGGATCCCATTAATGGCGTCATTCCCTCACATTATCCAAGGCGAACCCTTCCGCAGAATCCCTCTATAAGTACCCCCCTTCAGAGTTTAGGGAGGGGGAGAACATATACGAGAAGGAATCGCATCCCTTTACACTGGGTATGAAAAAGCCCGGGACGCCCCACCCAACTACGGAGAAGGCTGATGTCCACCGACGGACCTCACTTCCTCCACCGGTGACCGCTTCCACTCCACGACCTCTGATAGGATACTCCCCTTACAAGCGGATCACCAATAGGGTATTCCCCTTACACATGGGAAGCCCCGCCTGCCAGCCTTCCTCCGGCTCTTAACCAGATGAAACAGCCGATCCGGAAGACTAGCAGCGGGCCGCCACACCCCGATTGACATCCGCACCACGCCGATCCCCACCGGGTGTGAGGGTGGAAACCCCCAACGGGGTTCCCAACGACCCACCACCGGCCCGCTGGACACCCCCCGGGAGGGCGACGCCACCACCTCCACCTCGTCCTTCGCCCCCTCCAGGGCTCCCCCTCGATGTATGGGATCCCTGGAGAGGCCGGGCAACCATCCAGCATGGCGACGGCGAGACATAATACGATGAAGCAAGGGAGGGGAAGGAGGTCCGCCCGACAAACAGGGGTCAGCCCTCCCGAGGGGGGTCACAGTAGGGCTGCATCCCCGATGAAGCCAAACGGTGATTCACGGCACGTCAGCTCGCCCCCGGACAGAAAGGCAGAAGGAGTTCAGCGGTCAGCAGAAAGGAAGGAAGGCCGCCCCGCAACAGGGACCCGCTCACCCCGATGCAGCGGGCGACGAGTTAAAACAACCTCCCGACCCGACCACGGGTTTGGTCACACCACCTCGCTTTGCCCCCACGCAGGACGAGATCTCACGATCCCGTGACAACGAGCAATACTCCGCGGGAGCCGCGTCGCCACTCCTAAGTGCGGATCCAAGTCCGAACCATGTTAGAAGGGGGGGTAGTGTTACATCATCCGAGCCGAGCCGGGCTCCCGCCTCGCACTCGAATGCCGGGGGAAATTGTTACGACCCAAAGATCGTAGGAGTTTGACTCCCGCCCTGTAACGACCCGCTTTCGGGGGCCCGTTACTTATTTGATAATTGCGCAGGTTCCGCAGTTTACCAGTGAATTCAGCATAGCCACAACGCAGAGATGTACCAACAACACTCAAACCAGCTTACAGACATTATTACAGTCCAAATTAAAGTACAACAACCAGCACTCTCTCACACCAATACATGAAAGGAAAAGTACGGAAAGGAAATGCAGAAACGGAAATACATAGTACAATACACACTCCGACAGAAAAGTAACTAAAACTCTGTGGCCTCCGGGTCGTACGCAGACTCCTCGTACTCTGGAGCGATCTCCTCGATCAGGTCGTCGTCTGTCGGTGCCACAAGTGGAACCGAAGGTAAGTCACAAAGATTCTAAACAAAGAAAAGGAGTACTGTACAAGTATGACAAGCAGAAGTAAAGTACGGTGTAGTGTCTGTACAAGTGCAGAAAGTAGAGTGCTACAAGTGCAGAAAGTAAAGTGCATGACTGTAAAGAAGTAACTGTGCAAGCTCCACTAGAAACTACGTGACTCAAGTCGGAGAGTACAATATGTGACCGTTCAGTTCGTCTCTTGCCTGGGTGCTACCCAGACGATTGCCGGAACCCAGGCAGCAGGATGGTTTGCCGAAACGCAGGCAGCTAGACAGGAGGCCGAAACACAGGCAGCTTGACATGTAGATCGAACTCTAGTCACTCCCGTACTCTCGCAACTATAAGTTACCCCAAAACCCGGTGTTATGTCAAGTACAAGTTCTTTACATGAACGTTCTATGGGATGTTCCAAGTCAAGTCCAACACAAGAAAGTGGCGTATGTTTCCGTGCTTTGAGCACGTAGTAGTGCGGTGCTACAAGTTCGTACGAGCACAGTGGCTAGATTTCTAAGGTTAGAACCTATCATGACTTACCAAAATTAATACCGTTGTAGTAAGCCGGAAGAGGATCTAGGGCTTCCTCAGAAGTTGGTACACCAGAGTCTGTACCTGCAACACAAAATACTTATTTTAGAAAAACACGACTTTTTCCTATTTAATAATTAGGTTAGTTTGATTTTTAAATTCGTTAAAACGGTGTCGAAAAATATTTAAATTTTTTATATAAACCTAAAATAATTATTTAGATTTTACTGCAAGAGGGGAGAATTTTCAGAAGCTTCTATAATTTTTTATAATTTTTTAGAAACTTAGAAATAGCTTAAAAATCCCAAAAACCTAAGGAACGTGTATCTTCCGAAATTTCTTACGGGGGCAATACAAGTCGGAATTACATGAATACGTAGTCAAAATGATCGTCTCGAAGTCTATTGTCACATATAATTTTATCACATATTTGTGTGTGTGAAAACAGCGAGTTACGATTTTTAGAACGAATTATACGTATTTAATCTTTAGGTTCGAAAAATCATTTTGGAAAAAGTAGACGTCTGGTCGAGGTACGACCAGCGCCATTGGATCCGAAATGTCGTTTCTGATTTTCTGGGACTATCCACTCATTTTTCTGGGCCCTGTATAATTAGTTATGGATTTTTATACCATAAAACCCTATTATTAATATTTAAAATAAGAAAAATACGAAATAATTCCGAAATTACGAGTGTGCCATTGATTTTTTTACGTGCCTCCGTTGATTATCGATAGGGGCTCGGCGGTGGCTGTCGGGGACGGCGACGGAGGGCGGGGGCGGCGAGTCGGCGGAGACGGGGCGGCGAGGCGAGCGGAGACGGCGGAGGCGGCGCAGCGGCGGCGGTCGAGCGGAGCAGCGCGGGGAGGCTCCGGGCGCTGTGGCGGAGGGGGTCGGGGTCTTGTGCGGCGGCGGCGGTGGCTGAAGCCGACGGCGAGCGGAGGCGGAGGCGCTGGCGACGGCGACGGCGGCGAAGGGGCACCGGAGGCGACGGCGGGGGCTCGCCGTGAGTGAGATGAGCGGGAGAGAGAGAGTGTCGAGTGAGAGAGAGGAACGCGGGGAGAGAGAGTGACGGCCTGTGAATGTTTGGTGTTAAAAAAAACTTAGGATGTTAATTTAGAATTAGGGGGGTATTTATAGGGTTAATGGGTTCATGAACCCACTATTAGCATTAAATACACTTTTAGTTAGTCAATTAGTATTAATTAGGGTAGGTTAGCTTTAGGACTAAGTGTAGAATTTTTTGAACGTGTCCCCTCCCATGTGTTAGTCATGTTTAGGGTTAAAAAAAATTTGATTAGGTTAATGTAATTAACTAGGGTAATTGAGGACGGTAAAATTGTAACGAAATTACGAATTTGCCCCTACTATCAAACGTGTCCGAAAAATTACGAAAACATACCCACGGGACCGTATCGTCGCGAGGATGGCGAATACGAAGTCCGTTTCCGGGTTTGGACTACGGAGATACTAGTTTTTGGCCAAAACGTTTAGAAAGCGGGTTTGCGGGTTCTCTATTGAAATGTTATCAGAAAATTACGAAATTAATGTGGGGAGCCCTAAATGATCATAGGAGGCTACTGTAGAAGTTTGAAATCGATTTGAAGACGTTTGTATAGAAAATAAATTCGTCGAATCAAAACGGTAATTTTTGAAAATGAATTTTAACAGAAATGTTTTGGGCATTTGAGGAAATCCGAAAAAACTGAAATACAATATAATAAGTCTAGTGCTTTAAAATATTTTTATAGAATTTTTTTGAAATCATTTAAAACTCCTGACAAGCCATTAAAATATATTAAATTTGTAATTAAATGTTTTGAAAAATTACGAGTCGTTACACGCCCAGAACCACTAATATACCACATTGATTCACCCCTTTGCAAACGGACTGCCGGCCCGGAGGTCTGAGGCTACATGGGAATGGGCGCACCTAACAGCGCCCCCCTCCCGGCCGAGGCGTACAACCGCTCTCGCTCGGCCCGCCAGGGGCAGTGCACTTAGGGAACACCTAGACAGCGCAGCCTGGGATACTAACAGAGGCACGTGCATATCCCTCCCTGCCAGTGGTCCACGATCCGCAACCGAAAAGGTGCGCGGCCAGGTCGAGCAACCCACGAACAGGTCGACCCGGTGGGCCCACACGAACCCCGCCGCCGGGGATAGCATTGTCGGACCTTTTGATTCATCACGCACGACAAACAACCTAGTGTAAGGACACGACTGACGCTAGCGCCGCCCGACCATCTGACAAAGCACCCCCTGGCCGCTGTGCCCCCTGACACTTAATGCTTTCGGCCCTGACACCCTGACAAAAGTGCCCTTGGCTGTTGTGCCATCTGACAAAAGCGAGGCTGACACTCCTGTTCCTGACATCCTCGTCCGAAGCTTCCGCTGACATCCGGGCCAGCTCAGCACGTCGAGTCAGCATGCCAGGTCAGCCCCACAGTATCATCTCCCATCAGGTATAACTACCCCCTCACTTCTTACGGTGAGGGGGTTGGCAAATTCCCACCCAATTTCATTATTCACACACGAGAGCAAAGGTCGTCCATATCTTTGTTCTCCCACCCATAGCTCGTCACGTACGGTCGACACACCCTCAGTCCGACCTGCATGCCTAGCCCCCGCTTTAAGTCCAGTTACTGACTTAGGCATCGGAGGGGCTAAGGGTTGGACCCCAACCTGGCCCTTCTGACGAGTTGCTCGTTGTGTAGGGTAGCTCGCCCCTTGGTCGACATCCGCCTTCGGCTCCCGCCGCCTGATCCTCCTCCGTCGCGTCCGGCGAGATTTGACTCCGTGGCCTCACCCGACGGCAAGCTTAGCCTCTTCACCCCACTAATCACTTGTTAAATAGCCCATCTAAATCCTCTTATCAATATAACCACTGTGCCCTTGGTTCCCCATAATACAAATTCATTGTACGCGAGTTCCACCCCGCAAACAGTTTCCGAGAACTCCTAACGGTGAAAGCGTTTAGAGCACATCTTAAAGATTGTGCCATGATGAGTATACATCCATATATCACCACTATAAACCATCAAAATGCAGTCATATAACTATTTATCGGGAGTAATTACCCCGGATAAAAAGATTTCGAGCACTCCGAACAGAAGCATTTAGAGCACATCTAATAGATTATGCCTTGATGGGTCTTCTATAGAGAATCGATAGTGAAGATTAGATCCTGAAGATCCTTCACATTCAGATCTCTTTAAATTCCCAGAATTAGGTTCAACATGGATATGACAATCATCCTTGAGCTTTAAGCTCAGTTGACCATTTCAAATATAATGAATAGTGATGTGATCCTGAAGATCCACACTAATGAAACTGTTAAACAGTTATCAGACATAATTACTGACAATATAAATATTGTCAAAATCACACATCCCTGCTGCTAAAAATCCAGCTAGGATTGACATCCCAAAAATAATGGATTTAATCTACCCGTAGCAGAAGTGGATGTCCTCAATGAATTAGAGAACATACCACGAGGCTCCAAAGAGAGGAAAACTCTTGGAGACTTTTAAACAATACCACCACAGGAAAGTGAGCTCATCTACATATCCTCTCCCTTTCCAGAACCTCTAAAAGAGATGAATCTGTAATAAATTGAAGTATTACTGTATATTGTACATACATGGGGAGGTGTTTGGATAAAAAAACACACTTGTCGACAACTTATTCACGTTTTATTTTGCCACTAAATGTGATAATTATAAATATTGTTCCACACTCCATTACCTGAAGAAAATATAGAGATTGGCTAAAAATATGGAACAAGGCAACAATAAGCTTAACTTGACTTACTTATGAAACGTGAAGTGTTTGGACCAGAAGTCCTGATATCAAAAGATATCAAACCTATGGGCATAATGAGTATTGAATAAACACAAATAATAAATAAATAAAATCATTTGCTATAAGCAACATGCTATAGCTTAGAGGTTCATTTCGCTGAAACCAGGAAGTAATCAAGTAAGATGAGTTTGACTCGCTTACAAATAAACCTGATGCATCAGGTTCCCTGGTTATGTTTGCGAAAATCCTGCGATTGGTAAAAGAAAATTTTGGATTTTTGCTGGTATGGATGTTGTGACAGCATACTCTTATGGATTTATTCCTAATTTTCGTACTTGCCTAAATAGACTCTGAGACGTCTATTCTATGAAATATATATAATACAACCAATAAAGTTTCTAATCAAAATGAGGACTCCTACTAAATGTTGTCTTTGCATCTTTAAAATAGCAAAGAAAATGATTTGGGATTATATTTTCAAATGGCTCAAATCTCATCGGATCTCCTGAAGAGAAAACCGAAATAGTTGTTTAAGCCTAACTATCAAATATGATATGAAAGACCTAGGCAAAAATCTTGGCTTACAAACTTATCATCCAGAAGATGACCACATCATCCAGAAGATGAAACCATCACCCAGCAGATGACAACATCATCCAAAAGATGATCATACAAAAGATGAAAATATCATCCAGAAGATGAAAATCATTTGACATTTAACTTCATACACCCGAAGTTGATGAAGAAACATGGACAATTGTGATCCACTAAATACAACTATAAGTTGTATGGATGTACTTATAGTCCCTTTTCCGTTTGCTAGAATAAGGGAAGGATATCCTAGGTCCCTAAGTGCCTTACTTGAGTGCCTTTGATACACCCCTTTATCTGGCCAACTGCATGCTTCTCTATATAACGTCGATAGTAAATCTGTTTAGCCAGATACAGTGCAGTGCCTGTAGCGTGTCACTAGACCGAAGCTAAGCATCTTCTGCGCTACCTCCAAGGGTCACTAATATAAAGAATCATACTCCATGTTAAATGTATTTGCAGATGCAGGTAATAAATTATCGCGATGACCACCTCGAAGGACATGCCACATCCTGGAAATCTGTAAAGCATGCGACTAAGGCAAACATCATCCTACCATTCCGAGAAGCTCATCATCCAAGAAGCAAATCAAGAGTATACATAGCTATGTCCTGAAGTACCTCGCATGCACAATGACGACTGGGTCAGAGACCAGAGACATAGTATCTACCGAGTCTGCAGACCATGCCACTTCCCTAGCTCATCCTTGATAAGTCTACATCAAAGGCGATGAGACAGAGCACACATCTTCATAGGAGCTCCTTTGGATTCAGTAGCTGACATATATGAGCGATACCTGTATAGATGAGCGATGCTTGTATTTTGTATTTTTTTCTCGGACCGTTGTAGATGAGATTGATGTATAGCTGTCTAGGAGATCTGCAAGCCTGAAGCTTGTACAGATCAGGGGGAGTTAAATGTAGAGTTGTACTCTTTTTCCTTAGCTATGGTTCTTCCCACTAGGTTTTCCATAGCCAAAGGTTTTAACGAGGCAACCACATTAACTCAGGATCCATAAGTATCCGCCCCTTATGATACTCATAAATATTATGAATCTTGTAGTATTCATATGACGAGTTTACAAAGATGGATAGATAAGGGAAAGTGTTATGAATGAGACCTTTGATATGAAAGGCTCTTGGTATCCACCATCTTGTAACATTTAAATTAATTTAATATAAGAGCTATAGACTCCACCATAGACTATGATTCTCTCAACTCTCAACAAAATTGGGTTTTAACTATATTCATCACTTAAATATTCTGTATTTTGATATTAATACTTTAAATATGAGTATTTGCTTGCAGGTCCTTCAAATCATGTTGATACAACCCCCCCAACAGAGCAGGCCAGGCTCACGGCCCGAGGGGGATTGGGCCCAAGCCTGAAAGCCACATGAGCGTATCAAGTCGAGGCGGCCCAAAACCAACACCTGGGAAACTGTCGACCCTCCATGATTGAGGAAACCTCTCCCCAGATCGTGCCCACCTTG
Source organism: Scilla litardierei (assembly GCA_030789695.1). NCBI lineage: Eukaryota > Viridiplantae > Streptophyta > Magnoliopsida > Asparagales > Asparagaceae > Scilla > Scilla litardierei. The sequence goes on from JAULAV010005388.1 coordinate 52,647, forward strand.
AACACCAGTTAATGCGCCATCACGTCTGCCTTCATGACTCTTGAAGGGACCATCAAAGCGGGCAGGCATGAAGGGCGAGATGACAGGACGCCATAAAGGCGTTGACATGTGGACTCCTATAAGAGGCCAGCAAGAAGAAATGCCAAAGGATCGAATCCTGAATACCCAAATCTCAGGTACTCCACCTCTCCAAGACCTTTCTTCCGCTTTACATTTCTCCTCCACAGCTCGGCCCGAAGACTCGCGTATTGGTCTTCCCATGAACCATACTCAATCCCACCGAGCATCTTTCAGAAAAGTGCTGACATAGGCATCGGATGGGACTTGGTCGGAACCAAGGTCTGTCACGCCCCGTTCCCCAGAATACCCGGCATTCAAAAAAATTTTCCAAGTATATTGAAGAATGAGGGTGGTGAGAAAGAAAAGAGAGAGTAAGGGGAACTGAATATGCAGGCCACTGCGCACATGCTGGGATAGTACAAGTGTAGCTCCATTATAATATCAAACAACTCATAAATGACATAGAACAACAACAACACATTTTATATAACAACTTTCATTTATATACATAACCCAGATACATCATTCACATACACCAACACTCTCCACCTCCATGACAACCATGTCACTACGCAAGCAACATCTCACACCAAGTGCTACCCTTGAAACCCAACTCCAAGTCACCGCCAACCATGCTACCCAAGCTACCTGAAAAATGGGGAGGAGCACGTCAATGCGTGCCCCAGTAGGAACCAATTTGGATTTGGAACACCATTCTAAGGTTATCAAACCACCACGCAAGACAAGAGAAATAAGGCATGTAACTAAGTAATATAATGAAAAGTAAATAGCTAACAAGGGGATCATACCTGCGGTCCAATGTCGAATTACTGCAAGAAAAGGGTTAACACGGGTAATAATTATTGGATCTGGATCGTAGCCTAGAGGGGGGTGAATAGGCTAATAAAAAAATCTCGTGCAACCCACGAGAAAACACACGCAGTTATAAGCACATGCAGGGTAATAAAATAACAATCACAGAATACGCACAGATATACCATGGTTCGGTCGTCCCCACGACCTACTCCAGCCCCCGAAAGCAAATACTAGATAGATATGTAATTCTGTACAGCTACAATGAGTCAAGATCTCAAATCTACTCTCACCTAGCTCGTACGCACACCACGTGCTCTACACTCTCAATCTAGTCAGATGCTCTCCCTCCGTGACGGCTCCCAAAGTCGTCAGGTCCCCAAAAGTAACACAGAAGGTAAAGTTTCCCCTACAGAGATCGCTACTACTACACAAATAAAATAATACTAGAGTTCAGAAATGCTCAGTTTGTGTATCTTAGTCGTCTCTGTCAATAGGCATAGATCAGGTCTGTATCTGACGTGATGTAGTCGTTTTCGTAAATCATGCAACTCAAGAATTCGTTTCTCCCTTTTCTCAATCTTGCGGTAGACTATTGGTCGGCAGTCTTCTTTGGCTAGGATGCAGTCGAAAGTCAGCACAAGGGATCCTGCTTTTTTTTTGATTGGTTCTCCCCAAAGAAAATTACGGCTGCTCCCCCTCCTTTTATTTTTGATGCACAGATCTCTCTCAAAGAATTTCTGGCTGGCCTTTCTAATATTCAAAGAAGAGAGATTCTTTTTGGTTGGACAAGGAGCGGCTTTGTTTTGGAGATTCTCAGATCTTTGAGATTTTTGCATCCACAAAAAAAATCCCTGAGCTCTTGGAATTTGAGAGATGCGGCCCTCTTGTGATTTTTGGGGAGACAGTCAAAAATTTCGGCAGCAAGGGGATTCTGATGAAGAAGCAAAGTTCGGCTCTTCCCCTTTTTGAGTGGAGAGATGAAACAAAAAGCAACGGCCAGTAGGGTTTATTTCCAAGGTTTTGTGTGGCTTTTCAAGAGGAAGAGAGAATTTTTGTGGCTTTCTCTTCTGCATATATATATTTGTTTATGAGGTGCTCTGCCAAAAAGAAAAGTCACGGCTCCTCTTTTTGTACGGCCGCTCCTTAGGGGAATTAAAAATAATAGGTTAAGGTTTTGGTTTTCCAACGGGGAGAGCAAATTTTTCGGCCTGGGCTTTTCTTTGATCACCAATGCGAAAATGGCCTGGGCTTTTTGTTTATTTGTTGGGCTTCTAAAGAAAACATGCTGCTCTTAGGAATATGGGGTTTCTGTGCTGCAAGATGAACATCCATCCAATTAACTCACAATCGAGTGCATCTCCATTTTGACTATTTCTCATTTGCACATTGATCAAGTCTCTCCATGAATTAATCACACGTTCGCCGTTCCTGAAACACTTAACACACACGTTAAAATGTTCACACACGTTTGTTATCGTCAAACACGAAGTTCATAGATCGTTGCTACCAACAATCTCCCCCTTTTGATGATAACAAACTAGGTATAAGATTTGCAAAATAAAGTTCCAAATAGTGTGTGTGAAAGTGTGGCGATAGAGGGTGACATGCGATGATAAATAATGACATGCAAACAATGATGTGTAAAGTTAACAATATGCATGCTCCCCCTATTTTTGTGCTTCCCCAATATTCATTAATGCTCCCCCTTAAACAAACAATCATATTTTCACGAGCATTACAAAGATACCAAATCCAAATACCAAGCACACCAAGTAAATACCAAATCATCCCAAATTTTTCTCCCCCTTTGTTATCATCAAAAGTCATACCACGAAGTTAAAATCATATATCATGCAAAGGGAGAGTATTATTAACCATTACCAACAATTACATGCATACACTCATAGAATAATCAAGTCAAAATCCAATGAAATTAAACAACGAAGACTTCAACACCAACGTGTAAAGTGTGATGATTAAAATTGAAGCACATGGGGGAGAATCATTTAAGAAAGTCAACCAAAACTAATCCACATTTTCCAAATAACATTCTATCACCTAGGATTGATTTTTCCCACCTCATTAAAAATGAGTTCAAGGTACCACACCCCAAAACATAGCCTATAAGGACTCTTAGATGTGGGGGTGGCATTGCTTGACGAGTAAATACACCAACGCTAAAGTTTACCCATAAAGCTTATGTTGGATACTCGTGGGTAATACCGTTGCCAAGGATTGTGTCCATTTTACATACGGAGCAATTATTATTTTTCATTTTTTTAAAATACTAATAACAACACTTTCTTTTGCTCAATTTTTATCCATGGCAAGGTATATCTTATCCCTTAGATTTTCAGTTAAGTGTTCCTCCTACATTCACTTTCCATACTTCATAAACGATATCTCCAAATGTGCAACAATAATAATACATGTGGAAGTGAAGTAGGTGGTGTAGAAATCAAGTTATTTTCAGTCATTGAACATGTCATGAATATTTAGAAAGATGAACATGCGCATGTAGCAAAAGTAATAATACACCAATTTCTACGTAGATATGAAAATCGTTCGTGCATACTTCAATAATGAATCAAAGAGAAAAGATACACATTTAAGCACCATTTTTTTTTATTTTCAGTTTTTCAGTTTTATTTTTATTTTTTAAATGCATGAAGTACTAAAGCAAACATGAGATGCAATCAAAAAAAAATCATGCACACATAGTAATGCAACTACTAGCACACAAACAAAGAAAAGTCACGCACACAAAAAACTATGAAGGTATGCATTAAGTTCAAAGATTGAGATATACCTTTGCGTCGCCATTTGACTAAGGAGCTAAAAATAATGAGACATTCAATTTATCGCTCATCGTCAAATTTCCATCTCACCTACAAAAGAGGTGTTGTGTGTGACCTTGGAATCCAACAAGGTCCACTAGTGTTAGTCAACAAAGATTTATGAACCCATATTTGTTTGAATTTAATATTGGAGTTCCTATATTTGCAATGATACGATGTGTGACCAACACTATCACATGTAAAACACTTTGCATAAACATTTTTAGCAATGAAAGGCACATTGTGAAATTTTTTATACTTAGGCTTTTCAACATTTTTGGCATTAAATCCAAGGCCACGCCTATTATTGCCATACAATTGATTTCCAAGAATGATATCCAAGTTTTGTTTTCCAATGGAAAATCTCTTTAGTGACAATTCTAGGGTGGTGACTTTGGATTTCAAGATATCATTTTCATTCACAAGCAAGGTGGATTTACTAATGAAAGCTTACTTGTTTTCCTCTTCTTTCTTTTCAAAATCCCTCATTTTTTCTTTAAGTTCAAGATTTAGCATGTTGATCTTTTCAGAGAGCAATTCATTTTCAACTTCAAGCTTTATCTTATCTAGCTTATACATGCTAATATCCTTTAATAAAGAGGGCCATGAAAGACAATCAGTTTTTTCTGGCAAGCTAGCTTTCTCTTTTTCTAACATGGCAATGGTAGATTTGCATGCAACAATCTCGTCTTTAATGTTTTTCATTTCTATAGACATGTCATACTCAGTTTGTTGCATATCAAAGTTATCATTCCTATAACATTCCACATCAGCTTCTAGCTCATCAATTCTATGTTGCATTCCTTTACAGATCTCTAAAAGTTCAACTTTAGTGGGAGATTCTACCTCATTGTGTTTGGCCATCAATGCCATGCAGGAGTGGGCTTCATGTTCCTCATCCTCCTCCTCAGCTTCGCTATCCATGTCCCATGTCAGCACTTTCGTTTTTCCTTTTGCAACTTGAGCTGTGTGTTGTTGTGGACAATCTTTTATGTGGTGCCCTTTCTTCCTGCATTTAAAACATTCACTTCTATTAATAGCTTTCTGATCATAGGAATTTCTACCAAAATTAGAATTATTAGAACGAATGAACCTTTTTCCCATCTCAGCTCTTCCTTGATCAGTCTGAATGTATCTCATGAAGTTTCTGACCATTAGGGCTTGCTCTTCATCAAGATCGTCGTCGTTAGCTTGAAGAGCTAATGGTGTTGAAGCTTTGGTCTTCTCTTCAGGTTTCTCTCTGGCTTCTATACTCTGCAACTCAAGCTCATGTGATATCAGGTTGCCTATCAAGTCCTCCACTTTCATTGTTGATAAGTCCTTAGCTTCTTGAATAGCGGTGTCTTTAGGCCTGAACGAGCTTGGTAGCGCCCTTAAGATCTTTCGTACCTGTTCATGGCTAGAGTATGGCTTACCAAGGGAACTGGATTTGTAGACGATGTCCGATGAACCTCGCAAACATCTCTTTCACAGATTCTATGGTAGCATGCGGAAGCTCTCATATTCTGTGCAAAGCAACGCAAGTCTAGATTCCTTCACTTGCGATGTTCCCTCGTGTGTCACCTCCAGAGTATGCCAGATTTCCTGCGCAGTTAGACAATGTGAGATACGATTAAACTCAGATTTATCAAGAGAACATATAAGCGCATTCATAGCTTTACCATTAAGATAATAAAGTTTCTTATCAGCTAAATCCCACTTGTCTTTAGGCTTAATCATAACAGTGTCTTCAATTTTAATAGTGGGTAGACTATAACCATTTTCAACAATATCCCACATATCATAATCTACAGACACCAAATAGATTTTCATCCTAGCCTTCCAATATGCAAAGTCTACACCGTTAAACTTAGGGGGATGGGTTATAGACTGACCTTCAGCAAAAGAACAATCAGATATATTCATGGTCATCTAAAATCTAGACTAATCCTCTAAACTGGCTCTGATACCACTTGTTGGATCTGGATCGTAGCCTAGAGGGGGGTGAATAGGCTAATAAAAAAAATCTCGTGCAACCCACGAGAAAACACACGTAGTTATAAGCACATGCAGGGGTAATAAAATAACAATCACAGAATACACACAGATATACCCTGGGTCGGTCGTCCCCACGACCTACTCCAGCCCCCGAAAGCAAATACTAGATAGATATGTAATTCTGTAAAGCTACAATGAGTCAAGATCTCAAATCTACTCTCACCTAGCTCGTACGCACACCACGTGCTCTACACTCTCAATCTAGTAGATGCTCTCCCTCCGTGACGACTCCCAAAGTCGTCAGGTCCCCAAAAGTAACACAGAAGGTAAAATTTCCCCTACAGAGATCGCTACTACTACACAAATAAAATAATACTAGAGTTCAGAAATGCTCAGTTTGTGTATCGTAGTCGTCTCTGTCAATAGGCATAGATCAGGTCTGTATCTGACGTGATGTAGTCGTTTTCGTAAATCATGCAACTCAAGAATTCGTTTCTCCTTTTCTCAATCTTGCGGTAGACTATTGGTCGGCAGTCTTCTTTGGGCTAGGATGCAGTCGAAAGTCAGCACAAGGGATCCTGCTTTTTTTTTGATTGGTTCTCCCCGAAAGAAAATTACGGCTGCTCCCCCTCCTTTTATTTTGGATGCACAGATCTCTCTCAAAGAATTTCTGGCTGGCCTTTCTAATATTCAAAGAAGAGAGATTCTTTTTGGTTGGACAAGGGAGCGGCTTTGTTTTGGAGATTCTCAGATCTTTGAGATTTTTGCATCCACAAAAAAAAATCCCTGAGCTCTTGGAATTTGAGAGATGCGGCCCTCTTGTGATTTTTGGGGAGACTGTCAAAAATTTCGGCAGCAAGGGATTCTGATGAAGAAGCAAAGTTCGGCTCTTCCCCTTTTTGAGTGGAGAGATGAAACAAAAAGCAACGGCCAGTAGGGTTTATTTCCAAGGTTTTGTGTGGCTTTTCAAGAGGAAGAGAGAATTTTTGTGGCTTTCTCTTCTGCATATATATATATTTGTTTATGAGGTGCTCTGCCAAAAAGAATAGTCACGGCTCCTCTTTTTGTACGGCCGCTCCTTAGGGGAATTAAAAATAATAGGTTAAGGTTTTGGTTTTCCAACGGGGGAGAGCAAATTTTTCGGCCTGGGCTTTTCTTTGATCACCCAATGCGAAAATGGCCTGGGCTTTTTGTTTATTTGTTGGGCTTCTAAAGAAAACATGCTGCTCTTAGGAATATGGGGTTTCTGTGCTGCAAGATGAACATCCATCCAATTAACTCACAATCGAGTGCATCTCCCTTTTGACTATTTCTCATTTGCACATTGATCAAGTCTCTCCTTGAATTAATCACACGTTCGCCGTTCCTGAAACACTTAACACACACGTTAAAATGTTCACACACGTTTGTTATCGTCAAACACGAAGTTCATAGATCGCTGCTACCAACAATCTCCCCCTTTTGATGATAACAAACTAGGTATAAGATTTGCAAAATAAAGTTCCAAATAGGTTGTGTGTGAAAGTGTGGCGATAGAGGGTGACATGCGATGATAAATAATGACATGCAAACAATGATGTGTAAAGTTAACAATATGCATGCTCCCCCTATTTTTGTGCTTCCCCAATATTCATTAATGCTCCCCCTTAAACAAACAATCATATTTTCACGAGCATTACAAAGATACCCAAATCCAAATACCAAGCACACCAAGTAAATACCAAATCATCCCAAATTTTTCTCCCCCTTTGTTATCATCAAAAGTCATACCACGAAGTTAAAATCATATATCATGCAAAAGGAGAGTATTATTAACCATTACCAACAATTACATGCATACACTCATAGAATAATCAAGTCAAAATCCAATGAAATTAAACAACGAAGACTTCAACACCAACGTGTAAAGTGTGATGATTAAAATTGAAGCACATGGGGAGAATCATTTAAGAAAGTCAACCAAAACTAATCCACATTTTCCAAATAACATTCTATCACCTAGGATTGATTTTTCCCACCTCATTAAAAATGAGTTCAAGGTACCACACCCCAAAACATAGCCTATAAGGACTCTTAGATGTGGGGGTGGGCATTGCTTGACGAGTAAATACACCAACGCTAAAGTTTACCCATAAAGCTTATGTTGGATACTCGTGGGTAATACCGTTGCCAAGGATTGTGTCCATTTTACATACGGAGCATTATTATTTTTCATTTTTTTAAATACTTATAACAACAATTTCTTTTGCTCAATTTTATCCATGGCAAGGTATATCATATCCCTTAGATTTTCAGTTAAGTGTTCCTCCTACATTCACTTTCCATACTTCATAAACGATATCTCCAAATGTGCAACAATAATAATACATGTGGAAGTGAAGTAGGTGGTGTAGAAATCAAGTTATTTTCAGTCATTGAACATGTCATGAATATTTAGAAAGAATGAACATGCGCATGTAGCAAAAGTAATAATACACCAATTTCTACATAGATATGAAAATCCTTCGTGCATACTTCAATAATGAATCAAAGAGAAAAGATACACATTTAAGCACCATTTTTTTTTTATTTTCAGTTTTTCAGTTTTATTTTATTTTTTTAAATGCATGAAGTACTAAAGCAAACATGAGATGCAATCAAAAAAAAAAATCATGCACACATAGTAATGCAACTACTAGCACACAAACAAAGAAAAGTCACGCACACAAAAAACTATGAAGGTATGCATTAAGTTCAAAGATTGAGATATACCTTTGCGTCGCCATTTGACTAAGGAGCTAAAATAATGAGACATTCAATTTATCGCTCCTCGTCAAATTTCCATCTCACCTACAAAAGAGGTGTTGTGTGTGACCTTGGAATCCAACAAGGTCCACTAGTGTTAGTCAACAAAGATTTATGAACCCATATTTGTTTGAATTTAATATTGGAGTTCCTATATTTGCAATGATACGATGTGTGACCAACACTATCACATGTAAAACACTTTGCATAAACATTTTTAGCAATGAAAGGCACATTGTGAAATTTTTTTATACTTAGGCTTTTCAACATTTTTGGCATTAAATCCAAGGCCACGCCTATTATTGCCATACAATTGATTTCCAAGAATGATATCCAAGTTTGTTTTCCAATGGAAAATCTCTTTAGTGACATTCTAGGGTGGTGACTTTGGATTTCAAGATATCATTTTCATTCACAAGCAAGGTGCATTTACTAATGAAAGCTTACTTGTTTTCCTCTTCTTTCTTTTCAAAATCCCTCATTTTTTCTTTAAGTTCAAGATTTAGCATGTTGATCTTTTCAGAGAGCAATTCATTTTCAACTTCAAGCTTTATCTTATCTAGCTTATACATGCTAATATCCTTTAATAAAGAGGGCCATGAAAGACAATCAGTTTTTTCTGGCAAGCTAGCTTTCTCTTTTTCTAACATGGCAATGGTAGATTTGCATGCAACAATCTCGTCTTTAATGTTTTTCATTTCTATAGACATGTCATACTCAGTTTGTTGGCATATCAAAGTTATCATTCCTATAACATTCCACATCAGCTTCTAGCTCATCAATTCTATGTTGCATTCCTTTACAGATCTCTAAAAGTTCAACTTTAGTGGGAGATTCTACCTCATTGTGTTTGGCCATCAATGCCATGCAGGAGTGGGCTTCATGTTCCTCATCCTCCTCCTCAGCTTCGCTATCCATGTCCCATGTCAGCACTTTCGTTTTCCTTTTGCAACTTGAGCTGTGTGTTGTTGTGGACAATCTTTTATGTGGTGCCCTTTCTTCCTGCATTTAAAACATTCACTTCTATTAATAGCTTTCTGATCATAGGAATTTCTACCAAAATTAGAATTATTAGAACGAATGAACCTTTTTCCCATCTCAGCTCTTCCTTGATCAGTCTGGATGTATCTCCTGAAGTTTCTGACCATTAGGGCTTGCTCTTTAGGCCTGAACGAGCTTGGTAGCGCCCTTAAGATCTTTCGTACCTGTTCATGGCTAGAGTATGGCTTACCAAGGGAACTGGATTTGTAGACGATGTCCGTGAACCTCGCAAACATCTCTTTCACAGATTCTATTGGTAGCATGCGGAAGCTCTCATATTCTGTGCAAAGCAACGCAAGTCTAGATTCCTTCACTTGCGATGTTCCCTCGTGTGTCACCTCCAGAGTATGCCAGATTTCCTGCGCAGTTAGACAATGTGAGATACGATTAAACTCAGATTTATCAAGAGAACATATAAGCGCATTCATAGCTTTACCATTAAGATAATAAAGTTTCTTATCAGCTAAATCCCACTTGTCTTTAGGCTTAATCATAACAGTGTCTTCAATTTTAATAGTGGGTAGACTATAACCATTTTCAACAATATCCCACATATCATAATCTACAGACACCAAATAGATTTTCATCCTAGCCTTCCAATATGCAAAGTCTACACCGTTAAACTTAGGGGGATGGGTTATAGACTGACCTTCAGCAAAAGAACAATCAGATATATTCATGGTCATCTAAAAATCTAGACTAGATCCTCTAAACTGGCTCTGATACCACTTGTTGGATCTGGATCGTAGCCTAGAGGGGGGTGAATAGGCTAATAAAAAAAATCTCGTGCAACCCACGAGAAAACACACGTAGTTATAAGCACATGCAGGGTAATAAAATAACAATCACAGAATACACACAGATATACCCTGGGTCGGTCGTCCCCACGACCTACTCCAGCCCCCGAAAGCAAATACTAGATAGATATGTAATTCTGTAAAGCTACAATGAGTCAAGATCTCAAATCTACTCTCACCTAGCTCGTACGCACACCACGTGCTCTACACTCTCAATCTAGTTAGATGCTCTCCCTCCGTGACGACTCCCAAAGTCGTCAGGTCCCCAAAAGTAACACAGAAGGTAAAATTTCCCCTACAGAGATCGCTACTACTACACAAATAAAATAATACTAGAGTTCAGAAATGCTCAGTTTGTGTATCGTAGTCGTCTCTGTCAATAGGCATAGATCAGGTCTGTATCTGACGTGATGTAGTCGTTTTCGTAAATCATGCAACTCAAGAATTCGTTTCTCCCTTTTCTCAATCTTGCGGTAGACTATTGGTCGGCAGTCTTCTTTGGCTAGGATGCAGTCGAAAGTCAGCACAAGGGATCCTGCTTTTTTTTTGATTGGTTCTCCCCAAAGAAAATTACGGCTGCTCCCCCTCCTTTTATTTTTGATGCACAGATCTCTCTCAAAGAATTTCTGGCTGGCCTTTCTAATATTCAAAGAAGAGAGATTCTTTTTGGTTGGACAAGGAGCGGCTTTGTTTTGGAGATTCTCAGATCTTTGAGATTTTTGCATCCACAAAAAAAAATCCCTGAGCTCTTGGAATTTGAGAGATGCGGCCCTCTTGTGATTTTTGGGGAGACTGTCAAAAATTTCGGCAGCAAGGGGATTCTGATGAAGAAGCAAAGTTCGGCTCTTCCCCTTTTTGAGTGGAGAGATGAAACAAAAAGCAACGGCCAGTAGGGTTTATTTCCAAGGTTTTGTGTGGCTTTTCAAGAGGAAGAGAGAATTTTTGTGGCTTTCTCTTCTGCATATATATATATTTGTTTATGAGGTGCTCTGCCAAAAAGAATAGTCACGGCTCCTCTTTTTGTACGGCCGCTCCTTAGGGGAATTAAAAATAATAGGTTAAGGTTTTGGTTTTCCAACGGGGAGAGCAAATTTTTCGGCCTGGGCTTTTCTTTGATCACCAATGCGAAAATGGCCTGGGCTTTTTGTTTATTTGTTGGGCTTCTAAAGAAAACATGCTGCTCTTAGGAATATGGGGTTTCTGTGCTGCAAGATGAACATCCATCCAATTAACTCACAATCGAGTGCATCTCCCTTTTGACTATTTCTCATTTGCACATTGATCAAGTCTCTCCTTGAATTAATCACACGTTCGCCGTTCCTGAAACACTTAACACACACGTTAAAATGTTCACACACGTTTGTTATCGTCAAACACGAAGTTCATAGATCGCTGCTACCAACAATCTCCCCCTTTTGATGATAACAAACTAGGTATAAGATTTGCAAAATAAAGTTCCAAATAGTGTGTGTGAAAGTGTGGCGATAGAGGGTGACATGCGATGATAAATAATGACATGCAAACAATGATGTGTAAAGTTAACAATATGCATGCTCCCCCTATTTTTGTGCTTCCCCAATATTCATTAATGCTCCCCCTTAAACAAACAATCATATTTTCACGAGCATTACAAAGATACCAAATCCAAATACCAAGCACACCAAGTAAATACCAAATCATCCCAAATTTTTCTCCCCCTTTGTTATCATCAAAAGTCATACCACGAAGTTAAAATCATATATCATGCAAAAGGAGAGTATTATTAACCATTACCAACAATTACATGCATACACTCATAGAATAATCAAGTCAAAATCCAATGAAATTAAACAACGAAGACTTCAACACCAACGTGTAAAGTGTGATGATTAAAATTGAAGCACATGGGGGAGAATCATTTAAGAAAGTCAACCAAAACTAATCCACATTTTCCAAATAACATTCTATCACCTAGGATTGATTTTTCCCACCTCATTAAAAATGAGTTCAAGGTACCACACCCCAAAACATAGCCTATAAGGACTCTTAGATGTGGGGGGTGGCATTGCTTGACGAGTAAATACACCAACGCTAAAGTTTACCCATAAAGCTTATGTTGGATACTCGTGGGTAATACCGTTGCCAAGGATTGTGTCCATTTTACATACGGAGCAATTATTATTTTTCATTTTTTTAAAATACTTATAACAACAATTTCTTTTGCTCAATTTTTATCCATGGCAAGGTATATCATATCCCTTAGATTTTCAGTTAAGTGTTCCTCCTACATTCACTTTCCATACTTCATAAACGATATCTCCAAATGTGCAACAATAATAATACATGTGGAAGTGAAGTAGGTGGTGTAGAAATCAAGTTATTTTCAGTCATTGAACATGTCATGAATATTTAGAAAGATGAACATGCGCATGTAGCAAAAGTAATAATACACCAATTTCTACATAGATATGAAAATCCTTCGTGCATACTTCAATAATGAATCAAAGAGAAAAGATACACATTTAAGCACCATTTTTTTTTATTTTCAGTTTTTCAGTTTTATTTTTATTTTTTAAATGCATGAAGTACTAAAGCAAACATGAGATGCAATCAAAAAAAAAAATCATGCACACATAGTAATGCAACTACTAGCACACAAACAAAGAAAAGTCACGCACACAAAAAACTATGAAGGTATGCATTAAGTTCAAAGATTGAGATATACCTTTGCGTCGCCATTTGACTAAGGAGCTAAAAATAATGAGACATTCAATTTATCGCTCCTCGTCAAATTTCCATCTCACCTACAAAAGAGGTGTTGTGTGTGACCTTGGAATCCAACAAGGTCCACTAGTGTTAGTCAACAAAGATTTATGAACCCATATTTGTTTGAATTTAATATTGGAGTTCCTATATTTGCAATGATACGATGTGTGACCAACACTATCACATGTAAAACACTTTGCATAAACATTTTTAGCAATGAAAGGCACATTGTGAAATTTTTTATACTTAGGCTTTTCAACATTTTTGGCATTAAATCCAAGGCCACGCCTATTATTGCCATACAATTGATTTCCAAGAATGATATCCAAGTTTTGTTTTCCAATGGAAAATCTCTTTAGTGACAATTCTAGGGTGGTGACTTTGGATTTCAAGATATCATTTTCATTCACAAGCAAGGTGCATTTACTAATGAAAGCTTACTTGTTTTCCTCTTCTTTCTTTTCAAAATCCCTCATTTTTTTCTTTAAGTTCAAGATTTAGCATGTTGATCTTTTCAGAGAGCAATTCATTTTCAACTTCAAGCTTTATCTTATCTAGCTTATACATGCTAATATCCTTTAATAAAGAGGGCCATGAAAGACAATCAGTTTTTTCTGGCAAGCTAGCTTTCTCTTTTTCTAACATGGCAATGGTAGATTTGCATGCAACAATCTCGTCTTTAATGTTTTTCATTTCTATAGACATGTCATACTCAGTTTGTTGCATATCAAAGTTATCATTCCTATAACATTCCACATCAGCTTCTAGCTCATCAATTCTATGTTGCATTCCTTTACAGATCTCTAAAAGTTCAACTTTAGTGGGAGATTCTACCTCATTGTGTTTGGCCATCAATGCCATGCAGGAGTGGGCTTCATGTTCCTCATCCTCCTCCTCAGCTTCGCTATCCATGTCCCATGTCAGCACTTTCGTTTTTCCTTTTGCAACTTGAGCTGTGTGTTGTTGTGGACAATCTTTTATGTGGTGCCCTTTCTTCCTGCATTTAAAACATTCACTTCTATTAATAGCTTTCTGATCATAGGAATTTCTACCAAAATTAGAATTATTAGAACGAATGAACCTTTTTCCCATCTCAGCTCTTCCTTGATCAGTCTGGATGTATCTCCTGAAGTTTCTGACCATTAGGGCTTGCTCTTCATTAAGATCGTCGTCGTTAGCTTGAAGAGCTAATGGTGTTGAAGCTTTGGTCTTCTCTTCAGGTTTCTCTCTGGCTTCTATACTCTGCAACTCAAGCTCATGTGACATCAGGTTGCCTATCAAGTCCTCCACTTTCATTGTTGATAAGTCCTTAGCTTCTTGAATAGCGGTGACTTTAGGGCCTGAACGAGCTTGGTAGCGCCCTTAAGATCTTTCGTACCTGTTCATGGCTAGAGTATGGCTTACCAAGGGAACTGGATTTGTAGACGATGTCCGTGAACCTCGCAAACATCTCTTTAAGATTATAAAGTTTCTTATCAGCTAAATCCCACTTGTCTTTAGGCTTAATCATAACAGTGTCTTCAATTTTAATAGTGGGTAGACTATAACCATTTTCAACAATATCCCACATATCATAATCTACAGACACCAAATAGATTTTCATCCTAGCCTTCCAATATGCAAAGTCTACACCGTTAAACTTAGGGGGATGGGTTATAGACTGACCTTCAGCAAAAGAACAATCAGATATATTCATGGTCATCTAAAAATCTAGACTAGATCCTCTAAACTGGCTCTGATACCACTTGTTGGATCTGGATCGTAGCCTAGAGGGGGGTGAATAGGCTAATAAAAAAAATCTCGTGCAACCCACGAGAAAACACACGTAGTTATAAGCACATGCAGGGTAATAAAATAACAATCACAGAATACACACAGATATACCCTGGGTCGGTCGTCCCCACGACCTACTCCAGCCCCCGAAAGCAAATACTAGATAGATATGTAATTCTGTACAGCTACAATGAGTCAAGATCTCAAATCTACTCTCACCTAGCTCGTACGCACACCGCGTGCTCTACACTCTCAATCTAGTCAGATGCTCTCCCTCCGTGACGACTCCCAAAGTCGTCACGTCCCCAAAAGTAACACAGAAGGTAAAATTTCCCCTACAGAGATCGCTACTACTACACAAATAAAATAATACTAGAGTTCAGAAATGCTCAGTTTGTGTATCGTAGTCGTCTCTGTCAATAGGCGCAGGTCAGGTCTGTATCTGACGTGATGGAGTCGTTTTTGTAAATCATGCAACTCAAGAATTCGTTTCTCCCTTTTCTCAATCTTGCGGCAGACTATTGGTCGGCAGTCTTCTTTGGCTAGGATGCAGTCGAAAGTCAGCACAAGGGATCCTGCTTTATTTTTGATTGGTTCTCCCCAAAGAAAATTACGGCTGCTCCCCCTCCTTTTATTTTTGATGCACAGATCTCTCTCAAAGAATTTCTGGCTGGCCTTTCTAATATTCAAAGAAGAGAGATTCTTTTTGGTTGGACAAGGAGCGGCTTTGTTTTGGAGATGCTCAGATCTTTGAGATTTTTGCATCCACAAAAAAAATCCCTGAGCTCTTGGAATTTGAGAGATGCGGCCCTCTTGTGATTTTTGGGGAGACTGTCAAAAATTTCGGCAGCAATGGGATTCTGATGAAGAAGCAAAGTTCGGCTCTTCCCCTTTTGATTGGAGAGATGAAACAAAAAGCAACGGCCAGTAGGGTTTATTTCCAAGGTTTTGTGTGGCTTTTCAAGAGGAAGAGAGAATTTTTGTGGCTTTCTCTTCTGCATATATATATTTGTTTATGAGGTGCTCTGCCAAAAAGAAAAGTCACGGCTCCTCTTTTTGTATCGCCGCTCCTTAGGGGAATTAAAAATAATAGGTTAGGGTTTTGGTTTTCCAACGGGGAGAGCAAATTTTTCGGCCTGGG
The DNA here is from genome assembly GCA_030789695.1 of Scilla litardierei. Taxonomy (NCBI): domain Eukaryota; kingdom Viridiplantae; phylum Streptophyta; class Magnoliopsida; order Asparagales; family Asparagaceae; genus Scilla; species Scilla litardierei. The sequence goes on from JAULAV010005388.1 coordinate 68,618, forward strand.
CTTTTCTTTGATCACCAATGCGAAAATGGCCTGGGCTTTTTGTTTATTTGTTGGGCTTCTAAAGAAAACATGTTGCTCTTAGGAATATGGGGTTTCTGTGCTGCAAGATGAACATCCATCCAATTAACTCACAATCGAGTGCATCTCCCTTTTGACTATTTCTCATTTGCACATTGATCAAGTCTCTCCATGAATTAATCACACGTTCGCCGTTCCTGAAACACTTAACACACACGTTAAAACGTTCACACACGTTTGTTATCATCAAACATGAAGTTCATAGATCGTTGCTACCAACAATAATACAAGTAGTCCTACAACCACAATCTAAAAGGGGAAACACAAGTGTCAGAAGTATAACATAGTGCCACCAGTGAAGCAAGTGAGGAAAAAGGGAAGTGCTGCCAGTGGAAGAAGAACATGCAAAGTTCTCACTTTATAATTGAATTAGTCATAACCCGTGCCCGCGGGCACGGTTCATTTAAGATTTTCCCTTGCGAAATCTTTGTTCCCCGAATTTTTTTTTTCAAAGCCAAAATTTAAAAGAAAAACAAATTAGCTTACAATATTTAGCGGCACAGGCGCCTTCGGCGTGGGTGCCTTCGGTGCGGAACAACAAATTTAGCTCATGTGACTTCGACACAGAACACCAAATTCAACGTGGGTGCCTTCGGTGCAAAACAACAAATTCGACGTAAAACAACAATTTCGATGTAAGTGCCTTAGACGCAGAACAACAAATCAACGTTAAAAAATGGTGCGGGCTCCTTCGGCGCGGAACAACAAATTCAGCGCATGCGCCTTCGACACAGAACACCAAATTCGATGTGGGTGCCTTCTGCGCAGAACAATAAATTCGACGTAAAACAACAATTTCGGCGCGGGCACCTTTGGCGCGGACGCCTTTGGCGCGGGCGCCTTCGGTGCCTTATACATATAAGCCGTGCCCGTGGGGCACTGTTCATTTAAAAATCTTGGACCCACTAATTTTAAACAAACATCAATAATTATTAGTTTCCCCTGAAATATCAGTAGATGGGATCGAAATTTTTACAGGGTTTTGCAACGCGGATCAATGAGTTGGAAGCATCTCCCGCGTTCATTCTCACACAGCTCACGTTTATTCCCAAGATGAGATTGTGTGTGTGCACAACATTTTTTTTCATAACTAATATTAAAAGGCTATTCCTAATTTCAATGTTTTTGTGTATTCCCAACAAATTTCTCTTCAACCCAAAAATTTCCCTCCAAAACTTGATGTGATATTGCCACATAGGACAAATTCAAAATCTTCCCTCAACTCCTTCGGCGCGGAACAACAAATTCAGCGCATGCGCCTTCGACACAGAACACCAAATTCGACGTGGGTGCCTTCGGCGCAGAACAACAAATTCGACGTAAAACAACAATTTCGACGCGGGTGCCTTCGGCGCAGAACAACAAATTCGACGTAAAACAACAATTTCGACGCGGGTGCCTTAGGCGCGGAACAACAAATCAGCGTTAAAAAATCGGCGCGGGCGCCTTATACATATAAGCCGTGCCCGTGGGGCACTGTTCATTTAAAAATCTTGGACCCACTAATTTTAAACAAACATCAATAATTATTAGTTTCCCCTGAAATATCAGCAGATGGGATCGAAATTTTACAGGGTTTTGCAACGCGGATCAATGAGTTGGAAGCATCTCCCGCGTTCGTTCTCCCACAGCTCGCGTTCATTCCCAAGATGAGATTGTGTGTGTGCACAACATTTTTTTTCATAACTAATATTAAAAGGCTATTCCTAATTTTAATGTTTTTGTGTATTCCCAACAAATTTCTCTTCAACCCAAAAATTTCCCTCCAAAACTTGATGTGACATTGCCACATAGGACAAATTCAAAATCTGCCCTCAATTGTAATATAGATTAATTGGAACTTGGGTAAACTGTGTGATACCAGGTCCTGGACTTCACCCTAAATTTTGAGTGAATATATCACACGACGCAGTGGACACGTGCACTATACGCCGGGCCTCTCAGCTCCCCGTCCCTGGCAGGAGTGAGGCCTCCCACAATAACACAACCTCCATATGTCCCCTCCACTCCCGGTAAAGGCGAGTGGGTATAAATATCACATATCACATAATCATTTTTCCCAACTTCTCAGTCCAGGCCGCATATCCACAATTTACTCAAATTCCACCTAAACCCGGGTTTTGCTAACTCACCCTCATTAGAGATGACTGAGACATTCAAGAGTTTCATTTTATCATTTTAGCAATGAAGGAGTCATGTTGCATGTCATCACATTCCATATTCATATCAACAAGGGTCATGCACCGAAGTGTCATGCCCTCCATCATAGTCACATCACATATCAACATGGGACATGCACCCAATTGTCATGTTCTACATCATAGTCATTTCAATTCATCATCCATAACACATGAAACCATGCTTCCCATGACTCCTCCATCACCAATTTATAACAGGCTTAATAATGCATGCATATACAACTCATTCTGCATGTTCCTCCACTTTTGTTTCTTTGAGGCATTTTCACAAACATGTGGTGAGCGTAAGGTATATGTATATAATCACATCAGCAAATCAATTGACAAAACATATCAGTAGTCTATCTTCCATGTAAAAACAATAGTCAAGTACCATGGAGAGTGGAATAGCAACAATACACAATTTATCACTACTCAAATGTTTCAGCTTGCAGGAAATTGCAAACAGTCCAAACAATTGGCTGATGTCACCCAATTATAATCGGAATTTAAAGAAACTTACTAAATGAAAGTTTTAGGTATGGTAGTTTTGGATTCCCAGATAAAATTGCAGGCACAAATATTAAGTAGGTGATTTATGGTGAATTATTTGGTGAAGTGTGTCAAATCTGTTTTCCAGACAGATTTCAGAGTTTGTAAAGATTGCTGTTTTTGGACATGTTTTAGCCAGAATTTCGAAAAATATACACACTGATGAAATTTTAGAAAAACTTGTTAACTTTCCAACGAGACCAAGAACATAAAATTTCATTGTGTGTGCAGGTACTGATGTCAA
>JAULAV010005389.1:0-25007 GCA_030789695.1 Scilla litardierei
AGTGTAAAAATTACTTTACCGGGGCAATTGGTTTTAGACGGGATTTCCACACACATTTCGAGCATTCTACAAGAGTTTCATGGCAGTACAGTTGGGGGCCACTTTGGGGTCCTCAAGACTTATAGATGTTTAGCGAGGAAGGTGTATTGGAAGGGGATGAAGAAGGATGTCGCAGAGATGGTGGCGAAGTGTGACGTTTGTCAACGTCACAAATACATGACGATGGCTCTTGGAGGGTTGCTGTAGCCCTTGTCTCTACCGGAGGGAGTTTGGGAGGAGGTGACTATGGACTTCATTGAGGGGTTGTCGAAGTCAGCTGGATTCTCAGTCATTCTTGTTGTGGTTGATCGCCTTAGCAAGTATACCCACTTTATAGATATATTGCTATAACAGTTGCCGATGCATTTTTACGGGAGATTGTACGGTGCATGGATACTAGAGTCCATTGTTTTCGTTAAAGATCGAATCTTTTTGAGTCATTTTTGGCGGGAACTTTTTAGGATGCAGGAGACAGTATTGAAGTGGAGCACAACGATCCTTCCTAGATTGATGGCCAGACCGAGGTCGTTAAAGGGAGTATTGAGACTTATTTGCGCTGTTTTATTTCAGAGACTTCAAGACTGAGTGAGGTGGTTAGCTTGTGCAGAATATTGGTACAATATGTTGCATCACACCGTAGATTGGACCACGCCATTCAAGATTTTATATGGGCAAGATGCTCCTCATTTGCTGCACTGTGAACACAGTTTGATGTTAGTTTCTCAGGTAGATCAGTATTTGGAGGAGAGGAACATTGTGTTGGAGGAGCTGAAGCGCAATCTGACTAGAGCTCAGCAGATAATAAAGATACATCAGATGCTCATAGAAGGAAGGTTTAATTTGCCATGGGAGATAATGTGTACTTAAAGCTGCATCCCTATCGGCATAGATCATTGGCACATAGGAGGAACGAGAAGCTTTCACCTTGTTATTTTGGTCCATGTGAGGTTGTGGCTAGGATGCTTATAAGAGGGAGGTTTATTCTCAGAGGGCCACCATCTTCCACTGTATAAAAAATCCATCAAACTGATCATGCCACCTCCGCCCTAACTGCTCCAACATCAGCCGTCAAACGCTCCCTCAAAACTCTCATCGTTGTTATCGTCGGATCTCCCCTGTTGACCCTTCGCCGAGATGAATGAGGCCGCCGTACTCTCTATCGTCGGAAATCATTAGTTTCTCCGCTTAACCACGTTCGACGGATCACGCGAGCACACCCGAGACTTGCCAATCCATCACCGATGCTGTACGAGACTGATCATGCGACCGCCGTCGAGAACAACAATCGATCAGTGCAAATCTGTCGACTCGACAAAGACAAGGTTCAAATACTTAGATCTACACGCCGATATACTGAATCGATGGCTAAAACCAAGTGTTTTGGTAGGAGATTTTGGCGAGGAGTTGCTGATTCGACAAGGATCTACTGTCACCACCTCTAGTGGCCTCCCTGATCAGTGTTACCGCCTTCACCTGCACGTTTTACAGCCCTCACCGATCTCATTGGAGCCCTGACAGTTTGCTGTCGTCGATCGAAAGCTTCAAACCAGTCGTGGTCAACATCATAACCCTCGCTGGCACAGCCTCTTGCGATTGTTGGAGCCGACGACCTCTCCATTTGAGTCACATCCCTTAGACGAGCATGTATCTTGGCTGTGAAATGGTGCCAAAATCGTCGGAAAATCAACACTGCACATTAAATTCGCGACTGCTACAGTATCACTACAGTACTCTGCTACTACTCGTTACAGTAACACAATGTCATTTTTCAAAGTATTTTCAACGTATTTTTGTAGAGATTTTTGTGCACTTTTAGGTCTTTGGCGATTCTGGATGCAATTGGAGTCTGAATTTAGGAGGGTTTGTGCTAATGCCTAGAAGACTCCGCCACGGACGCACTGCCGCCCTACTTGGACCAGTCCATCTTTCTCGCAGAAAGATCTGTTGTGAGTTTTCCTACCCCTTGTTTTCAAATTGCTGCTAGCCTTCTTTTGCAAACAAAACGGCCATAAGGCCACATTTTTTCTATCAAAATTTACATAGAACCATAATAATTTGATAGTAAGAGGAGAGCTACAATACTACTATCACACTGGTACAAGAACTTAATCTCATTAAGATAATTCAATAGTCACATTACAGCTTACTACACATCATTACATTTTCTAAATTAAAATCTTTTAATTTGCTGTAGGAGATGCAAATAGTTTGAATTTAAATTGCTCACTGGTTTCTGCTAGCTGATCTCCTCATCATTTACTTGCATCATATATGAATTTGCATTAGTTGTCAACATCTCATCTATATTAAAAAAGAGCGTTAGTTAGGTGTCCATCATTTTGAAATAATTACATTGCATGACCATACGTAGCGACAGAGTTTATCAGACCTCAGATACCATGGATACCGAACATGCACTGAGAGAGGTCCTTACCCGGTTAGCTGCTTTAGAAACCCAAGTCCGTGAAAGTAGGTCCGAGTCTCGCGAGTGTCTAGATCGAGTGCTACGCCTAGAGAACACCAGGCAGAGGGCGTCAGATAAGGTTCACACGCATATAGTATGCCTAGTCCACTTAGGCGAATAGGAGAGAGACACCATCATTACAGACGGACGCCTAGCTCACCTAAGCGACTAGAGAGACCCCACCATGACAGGCGCACGCCTAGCCCACCTAGGCAATTTAGAGAAACCCCATCACGACTTATGTGATCGAGATGAAAGTATGATCAAGGGCATTAAAATAGACACCCACTTTTGATGACCGCCTGACTCTCCAAACTTTTATTGATTGGATGGCCGACATGGACCATTATTTTGGGTGGTATGATATGTCTGTGAAGAGAAAAGTGATGTTTACGAGGATGAAGCTTATTGGACTTGCTAAGCTGTATTGGCAGAATGTTGAGTGCATATTAGCCCAGGGTATACAAGAACCTATAGGCATGTGGAACGAAATGAAGGAAAAGCTGAAGGAGAAATATGTACCCATGTCATTTCACTAGCGATCCCTTGACCAATGGCAGAATCTTCCGCAGGATAGTGGGTCTGTTCGTTCGTTTGTCGATAAGTTTGATGAGTAAATAATGAGATGAAATGTTAAGGAAGAGTGAGTGTGACCTTATCTAGGTTTAGAGCTGGCCTTAGACCTGACCTTCGAAAGGAGCTTCATCCTTCGTGAGGTCCACACACTTGAGCAGACTTATCAGATCGTACAAGATATTGATAGCTTTCATCATGCCCAAGTTGCTAGACGTTATGATCCACTCGAGTTGTCACGTCGCCCAACACCAGCTGGTTACAGGCCACTCAAGGGCCAGCTACAGTCTAGATTAAACCCGAAACCCACCATCCAAATGAGTGACAAAGGAAAAGAAATTATGGGTGAGTCTTCTAGAGCCGGGCTACGTACACAATGCTATAAGTGTCAAGGTTTTGGTCACTTCGCAGGAAGCTGTCCTTCCAAGGCTCTATTAGTACACGACCCCGAGGAAGATGACCAAATAGATGAGGAAGAAGTATATGAGCCAGGTGAGGCATGTTATGTGACCGGTGAAGAATCGGCTAGACTAGGTTGTATTTAGAGCATTCTCACGCGAGTAGAGGTTGTATTTAGAGCATTCTCACGCGAGTAGAGCTTTCCGATACATGCTCTGAAAACTCTAGACTTGGTGTTGTACGTTGTGCCCTGGCTCAGACCAAAGAGAGCGATGCCTGGAGTAGGACTGTGATTTTTCTCATCTTTGTGATGCATGGTGACAAGCATAGTAAGGTGATCATTGATAGCGGGAGTTGCATAAAGATGTATCATCTAAGCTATTTATCCGCATAGGTCTGCAACCAGTCTACCATCCAAGTCCCTATTAGGTATCATTGGTGGATGCGTCATCCATTGGCATCAATGAGAGATGTCTTGTCCTCATTCAGTTTGGGTCATACAAGGACAAGATCTTGTGCGATGTGCTGTCTATAGATGTTGATCATATCATCTTGGATATGGATGTCTCGAACTCGTGTACATTCACTCATGAAGGCAAGAAAATCAAGCTGAATCACATACAAACCAAGATGATGGCTCTCGAAAAGAAGGAAGCAACTAAAGGCAAAAGCTTGCATATTATAAGTCATAAGGAGCTGAAAGGAGAAGTTAGAAAGGACTCACTCATGTAGTTGCAAGTGATATTCATGAGGTTAGTCAGGAGGAGATCCCTGAAGAGATAACGTCGATAATGAAGGAATTCCGTGACATTTTACCTGAAACCTCCCAGTCTGTCTTCCACCCATAATATTTTCAAAAATTGATCTTAAGACTGGCTACCATCAGATTATAGTCAGCCCAGGAGACGAATGGAAGACGACCTTCAAAACAAAGGATGGTTTATATGAGTAAATGGTCATGCCCTTTGGCCTATCCAATGCCTCTAGCACATTCATGAGAGTGATGACTCAAGTACTATGACCATTCATGGAAAACAATTTAGTCATATGCTTTGATGACATCCTCATATATAGCCGATCTATGGAGCAACATATGGACCACCTAATACAGGTATGAACTACCCTGAGGAGAGAGAGCCTTTATGCGAACATTAAGAAGTGTTCTTTCATGACTGATAGCATCATCTTCTTTGGTTTTGTTTTCTCAGAGGGAGTACATGCTGATCCCCAAAAGATCCAAGCGGTAGTAGATTGGCCCGAACCAACATACACAAGATTATGAGTTTTCATGTGTTAGCCATATTCTACCGTCGATTCATAGCGGTGTTTAGCAGTATCATGTCCCCAATCACGCACTGTATGAAAAAAGGAGAATTTACATGGACTAAATCTGCTGTCAAGGCGTTTGAGGATATAAATAGAAGTATGACCAAAACACCTGCTATACAGCTCCCGAATTTCATGAAATCATTCGAGGTCGCATATGATGCTTCGGGCATAGGCATAGGTGGACTTTTAAGTCAAGAAGGGCATCTTGTGGCATACTTTAGTGAGAAACTTAGTGATGCCAAACTTTGCTATTCCATCCACAATAAAAAATTCTATGTGATAGTACAAGCCTTACGATATTAGAGACATTATCTCCTACCGCAAGAATTCGTGTTGTACTTGGATCATGAGGCCTTGAAATATCTCAACTCCTAGAAGAAACTAAACTCTATACACACTCGTTGGGTTGGGTTTCTTCAGGAGTATACATTTGTCCTGAATCATAAGGTATGGGTTGAGAATAAGGCCGCTGACTCACTCAGTCACAGAGTCTCTACTATTTGCTATAAGTGTTCAAGTCATAGGATTTGAGAAAATTAAGGAGGATTACGTGTCATGCCCAGATTTTGGTGAAATTTTTGATGTCCTTCAGGATGAGTTGGTACGGGAGCAAGATAGTTATTTCCTGCAAGATGAGTATCTTTTTAAGGCCACCCAGCTATATCCCCCACGTACTTCTGTGAGAGATTTTATTATTTGGGAGATACATGCGGAGGATTATCAGGACAATTCGGGAGAGATAAGACGATTGAGTCTGTAGAGAGTCAATTCTGTTGGCCGAGCCTAAAAAGAGATGTTGCCACACTGGTGGGACAATGTCGAGTCTGTCAGATGGCCAAACATAGAAAGCAGAATACTGGTCTCTACACACCATTACCTGTGCCATACTGTCATCGGCAAGACGTTAGTATGGATTTCGTGGTAGGATTTCCACGCACACCTAATAAGCACGATTCTATTTTCGTCATTGTGGATAGATTCTCTAAGATGGCACACTTCATCTCATGTTACAAAACCTCAGATGCATCAAACATTGCCACACTCCATTTTGACAGGGTTGTTCGTCTCCATGGTCTGCACAAGAGTATAATGTCTGATAAGGATGTAAAATTTATGAGCTACTTCTGGAAAATCCTATAGCATATGATGTGCACTAAGCTCAAGTTCTCCACTTCTTATCACCTCCAGACTGATGGCCAAACTGAGGAGGTAGTGAATCGTAGTTTAGGGAATCTTCTCAGATATTTAGTGGTGAAAATCCTAGGAATTGGGATCTGATGTTGTCTACTGCCGAGTTTGCAAATAATGGGTCAATAAATAGGTCCATCGGCATGAGTCCATTTGAGGTAGTTCATGGTTACAAATCTAGAAAATCTATAGACCTCATTTCCATGTCGCATCATCATAGAGTGTCTGAATCAGCTGAGTCATTTGCACAACGCATTCATGATTTGCATAAGGAGATCATTAGGAGAATTCACTCTAGCAATGAAAAAAATAAAATAAAAATAAGGCTATTGCAGATGCCCATAAGCGCTTCAAAGTGTTTAATGAGGGTGATTATATTATGGTGTGACTTTGATCTTAGAGGTTTCATCCTGGAACCTTAAAAAACTGCAGGCTCGTAGTGCTGGCCTATTCAACGTCTTAAAAAAATTTGGTACTAACGCATATGTGGTAGATCTCTCTGCAGATTATGGGATTAGCTCTACTTCTAATATTGAAGATCTAGTGGCTTATAAGGGTCCATCAGCAATACCCACTGACCTATTCTTTGATCTGTCCCAGGATAAGTTGAGTGCCCCTGTTATTCCACCTCCTATTCCTTTACCAACCATACCTCCACACATAGAGCTGATTGATTACATATTAGATGAGCAGTTATATCAACCAAGCAGAGTGATTATCAACGTTACTTGGTGAGTTGGAAAGGCCGGTCATAATTAGACTGCACTTGGATTACCAGAGCAGAACTCCATATGCTAGATCCAGATTTGCTCGAGTACTATGACAGCTAGCATGCCCTACACTTGTTGGAGCCGAGTTCTTTCCATCCAGGGACAATTGATGGGGAATCAGGGTTTAAACACACAATCGTCGTCGTGATCCCCAGCCTATTTTGCTATGGATGGGCCCGAGCCCACTTGATACTTGAGTAGAGTTGGGCTTTGAACGTTTAATTTGTTTATTTCGTTTAGTCCCACTTCGGGCAGAAGTTGAGGGTTGATGGGTTGTAAAGCTATTTAAAGCCATATACTTGGTTGTTTTGAATCAATGAAAAGCTTGAGATTAATAATCTCCAAAACCTGTGAACCCCTTGGTGTGAAGACTTGATCCTTGGTGTGAAGCCAAGCTATCTTATTTTCTTCACCAAATTCCCTAAATCCCTTAGACCATTCGTGTTCTACATCGGGCACAAACTCAGGTCAAGACTTGGTAGATTCTATGTGTGCATTAGCTGTTATGAGTCTATGATCTCAACATGCTCTATGTAGGAGCCTTGGACAAGAAGCTTCTGCCACTCCCCGCATTATTCCCTAAAACAATCTTTTTCATTTCTAATTCTTGGTTGTGGATTGAAATGTAAATATGAACCTGAAACAAGTAAGACCTATGAATTATTTAGAGAGCCTCTTTGTAATAGCGGGAGGTTGATTTGCTTGAGCACTGTCTTGTTATTCGTTAGTTCATTTCTTCAATAATCTCTAATTTTGAATATACTTCCATTTTAGCTGCATATTCAACTTGGTTTGTATTCTCTGTATGCTTATAATATTTAAGGTTACATATTATACTACTTTGTTTACCTTGCAGTCTGACTAGCGCTGAGCCTGTATGATATTGAGTATCAAGCTTGCCCATTGGATTGACTGCCTAATGGGACTTGCATCTTTGTTGGTAGCTCTATATTTACATTGATGACGGCTTATATGGAGAACTCCCATGACGGTGGTTGGTCAGTGAAACTGAAATTACGGAATGGAAGTTTAACTGAAAGAATTAGGTGGCTTCTCACGGACATTTGAAATATGTGTAATTGTGTGATATAAACATATATTCATGTGCAATTTGGTAGATAATGGGAAGGAGTCAATTAGCCTAGCACCAGTATTTTATCAAACTAGGGAATTCTGAACTGCACTGGCTAACTAATTTCTCTTTCAAAATATAAATGCTCCATTGTCTGGTGATGATTATAAATTATGGAGACCTTCCATGAAGTGTGTGGCCATTGGTGACAAGAAAAATGATTAATTCTTGATTTGCTTGTCTTTTACAGCTATACATGGCACCAGTCACACATAGCGAGAGATACAGTGAAAGCATTGATTTCTGGCGTGATGTCTACGGGATCGACAGTAAGTGCCAAAAGCATAAATCCTTTTAGTAAAGAATTTCTAACTGAGGTTGACATTACAGTTATAGCCATTGCATGTCTGGAAAAAATTTGACCAAGATAACAAAAATATGCTAGTAGAAAAAGAAATATGACCAAGGTTTAAGTGTTGGAGACAGACCCACTCCCAATCCCTACATACATAAAAAAAAGAAACCCACCTGCCGCACGCACGCACGCACGCAGACACTAGTGCTTAACTGTGGCAGACATGTAAGTCGCACAATGTGTACATACATTTGATATGATGGTTAGCCCGTAAATTGTAGTCCAATCATTGTTAAATATAAAGTGGATCCAGAATGAAAGGAATCCAACAATGTATACTATTTAGTCCAATTTGCTCATGATAAAGCAATGGCAGGTCATGTAATTGCACACACATGCACACATATTTATAGACCTGGGTGCTTCTTTAGATTGCCATGCAAATATGTTGTGGTTCTTGATTGAAGGACTTGTGAATGTTAAACTACAAATTGCCGATCATGTAAGCTGAGGTTAAAACACCTGAACGCATCTGATTTATAAACCTGATGGCTATGCTGATTGTCTGCACTACGATGACTAAAAACATTGGAACACCATATGAATAATATGTACACATTGTTGACCATGATCTTCACGGCTTAAAAGTTGAAGCCCATGAATGCATCGGAACCATGGTTCCGAGTCAGTTTTTGACCCTACCAGATCTATTCATTGTGTACACTATTATGTTTCTCACAAAAAAGAAAGAAAAAAGAAAAGGAAAGAAAAAAGAAAAGGAAAGGAAAAAGAAAAAGAAAAATGCTCTGGATGAATGACAAGAAATTACTATAATGTTAATATAGGCATTTTAGATGTAATGTATAAGACTAAACAGAGTTGAATTTTGACTTTTGTAGGCCATTGTAGGGTCTGATTGAGAGGAATTTGGTTTACATCATAATTTAGCACCCAATCACATCCATGAACCATAAATGTTATTCATCCTTTTCTTTCCTTATATAGATCGTTTTGCCCTTTTTTGTAGATTTTAAATTTATTAATGGGTGGGTGGGTGGGGGGATCCTCTTAATGCATGAGTAGGAATCACCATGAGATTACAAAAGGCATGTTAGATGACATGTATTTTAATAAACAATTGATTTCAACCCAAGATGATCTCTTGCAATATCTAATGGGATGAATTGTGTTTAGATTGTATAACCCTGATTAATTCATGTACATGGACACACACAAAAACACTTTCTGACTCAGGATTAGACATTGTTTTTGTATTCGGGTCAATGTAACTATGGGAACAAAAGAAATACTTAAAGGCATGTTTGAATTGTGCATGATATATTCACGCAGCTTTGATACGACAAGTAAGTACTTCTTGATGTTTGCAGTGTCCGCAATGTTGCCACTTGCAAAACAGTGTGCTTTTGAAGAGCCAAGTGTAGAGACAATTACAGGAGAAAATGTTCTTACGTGGCCACATGTGGTAAGGCCTTGATGTTAAATATACATATGTTTTGGTTGAAGTATTATTTATCTATAATCTTACTTTGAGAGGGTACATTTCAGATTGTGTTTCATCATTCCAGCCTAAGAAATATCCTTACTATTTCCCCCAAAAAAGATTAAGATAAATTTTTTAATTTTGATGCAGACAAAATCATGCATCTGTTCATGTCGAGGCATTGCACGATCTTGTCAATGGAACAAAACTCTAAACAATAAAGATTTCTATCTGTTAAATACTGCTCCAACTATTCAACATTAGATGCATCATGGAATAACTTGAGAATTAACTAGTTACTTTCGCTTCAGAATCTAAACAAACCTTCACAAATTCCGAGAGAGCAGACTACTGTTGATTTACCCTCGTTAGCTGATGACTAACAATGAAGTATAATCTGGATGCTTCCCAGAATTCTTGAATAGATTGTGAAAAGTCTCTGAGATGACACATTGTGGAAAGCTAACATGGAGGTCCTCATGTTGGATACTTGGATACATATAAACAGTAATTGCTGCATTTGAGGTGATTATTGGTATTTTCTTTTTCATATGTGAAGAATGGAAATAATAATACACTTTATCTCCATGAATGTGACTCTAATAATTATGCATGTCAGTATCTTCATGTAGCTGGAGGATATCTAAATTTAAAATATGTTGGTTGTGTGTGCTTGCTTGCACATGTGATGCGATCTAGGGCTTTTTGTGTGGAATGAAGGTGTGATTTTTATGGAAAAACAAAGAAAAGAGAGATTTTTATTCCGTTTCGAATCTGAAAATAACAAGATAACTTGCCCCAGTTCGAGAAGAGGCACTCTCCTAACTTTCGATCCGAGATGAAAGTCTAAGATTTCCAAAAGATGTTCGTGGACACCTTGGCCAATGTGATTCACAATTAATCAAAGCATAAAACCCCCATTAGGGCGGCCCTAGGCTAATAAAAGGTTAAAGTGCAGATTTGCACAAAAACCCCCAAAGTTCAGATTTGCATAAAACCCCCCAAAGTTCAGAATTTACAGATTAGCCACTGAAGTTGCCGAATTTACCGCCGTGCGCCTCCTCCTCGTATAAGTGATAATCATATCATTATTCCCCCCCCAAAATAGCCACATTGTCCTCAATGTGGAAGTCTGAAAATTGCCGCTCGATCACCTCTCGAGACTCCCATGTAGCGTCATAAGTTGGTAGTTCCTGCCATCTGATAAGCACCTCCTGGGCTCCTGCTGTTCTCTAGCGAACCTCCTTGACCTCCTGTGGCTCGAGCAATACCTCCATGTCGTCGGTCAGGGTTGGTGGAAGGGTAGGTGAGAGAGAGTGGTATCCACTAGCACGTCGTAGCTGTGACACGTGAAACAATGGGTGGATGGTGGATGTAGTAGGTAGATTCAGGCGATACGCCACCTTCCAAATCTTGGCAACAACCTCAAATGGACAATAATAACGGGCCGCCAACTTTTCATTTTTCTGATGCGTCACAGTCTTCTGTCTATATAGCCGCAATTTAAGATAAACCAGGTCACCAATCTTGAACTGCACATCCCTCCTGTACACGTCTGCCTTGGCCTTCATAATCTGTTGCGCTCGTAGTAAGTGCCACTTCAATTCTTCAAGCATTTTGTCCCTCTCCTCTAAGTACTCCGCATCCTGAGACACTGTGGTCATACCACGGCTGTAGTGGATCAAATGTGGGGGATCCCGCCCGTAAAGGATGCAAAAAGGGGTGCACTGCATCACTGAGTGATAGGTGTTGTACCGATATTCAGTCCATGTCAACTACGTGGCATACTGCTTAGGTGACTCTGAAGCAAAACAGCGCAAGTATGTCCCCACGCTCCTATTCACCACCTCCGTCTGGCCGTCTGTCTATAGGTGATAGGTTGTGCTTCTCTTCAGTATGGTCTCCTGCACCTTGAATAACTCCTTCCAGAAACTGCTCATGAAGACTTTGTCGCAGTCTGAAACAATGGATGCAAGGAATCCGTGTAGGCGAACGACCTCCTTCATAAACGTTGTGGCCATCATTGTCGTATATGGATGCCACAAGGGGATGAAATGAGCATACTTGCTGATACAGTTCGCCACAACAAATATGACAGTGAAACCCGTCGACCGTGATAGCCCCTCGATGAAGTCCATGTTGATATCCTTCCAGACCCTATCTGTCAGGGCGAATGGCTGAAGTAATCCTGTAGGAGCTATCGCTAAATATTTGTGATGCTGGCTGACGTCACACTCTGCTACCATCCTAGCGATGTCCATCTTCATCCCTGATCAGTACATCTCCTGAGCCATCTCCTGTAGGTCTGATGTGCCCCTGAATGTCCTATCGAACTGCCATGGAACTCTTGAAAATCATCAGTATGGGAGAAGAAGCATGCGGTAGCACCAACCGTCCCTGGTACATTAGCCTCTGCTCACTCAATGTGTACACAGAATAGTCCGTAGACCCCTACTGTAGCACCTCCCGTATCAGTGTCTGCCCCTCATCAGCCTCCATCTCTCACTAGAGGCTTCCAGTCCAGCAAGACATTCACTAAAGTTGCTGCCACCTCTGCCACCTCCTCTCTGCGGGACAATGCATCCGCTGCCTTGTTCTCCAAGATTGGCCTATACTGAGTCTCGAACCTGTAATGCACCAGCTTGGAGAGCCACTTCTGATGCTCATCGGTGAACATGCGCTGCTCCAAAAGATACTTTAAACTCATCTGGTCAGTTCACACAATAAAACTAATCCCGCGTAAATAAGATCGTCACTTCTGTATGAAGAGCACTATCGCCATCAACTCCATCTCATAAACCAACTTCAGTCATGCTCGTGTTGACAGGACCTGACTAAAATAAGACATTGGGCGCTGATTCTGCATAAGTACTGCCCCCAAACCATACCCTGACGCGTCCGTCTCCACCACAGTCTGTCGAAACCTAGCAAGAGTAACACGAGCACCGTCATCATCGCCTGCTTCAGAGCTTCAAATGCCTTGGTCGCCTCATTCTCCCCGGTGAAAGCTATCGTTCTTCAGCTGCTCCGTCAAAGGTCACGCTATCGTGCTGTATCCCCGGATAAACTTCCGATAATACCTTGTCAGCCCTAAGAATTACCACATGCCTCTCAATGTAGTAGGACGGGGCCAGTCCAACATAGCAGAAATCTTCGACCTATTTGCCGCCATCCCGCCGATACCACATGTCCCAAGTACTCCACCTGAGACTGTCCAAAGAGACACTTCTTCCTATTGACGAATAACTGATACTCCTGCAGCTCCTACAACACCGCCTGCAAGTGCCCTATATGCTCCTCCAAATTGCGGCTATAAATCAGTGTATCATCAAAAAAGATTAGCACAATCCTCCGCAAGTAGAGGTGAAATACTTTGTTCATCAAGGCCTGGAACGTCGCTGGGGTGTTCGTCAATCCAAAGGACATGACGAGAAACTCGTATTGTCCCTCATGCGTCCTGAACGTCGTCTTTGGAACATCCGTCGCCCTCATCCGAATCTTATGGTACCCAGACTTCAGATCTATCTTCGAGAACACCGCCGCCCCATGTAGCTCATCAATCATCGAGATAGAAAATTTGTCAGGCACCGCCTCCTTATTCAGGGCCCGGTAGTCTACACAGAAGCGCTAGATGCCATCCTTCACGAGCAGAACCAGATTAGAAAATGGGTTCACGCTCGGCTGGATCACTCCAGCATGCAACATCTTCCGTACCATTATCTCAATCTCATCCTTCTGCACCTAAGAATACCGATAGGGGCGCACGCTGATAGTGGACACCCCCTCGCTCAAGACAATTGCGTGCTCGTGGTCCTGTGGTGGGGGGAGACCATGCGGGGTCTGGAAAACCCCCTCATACTGGCTTAGCAGCTGTTCCAACTCTGGCACTATCTCATACTCCTGTCGCTCTCCCGCCTCCTCAAATGACAACACATGGAACTCCACCAAGAAGCCTCCTCCCGTCAACTGGAGAGCTCTAGCCATGGTTTTATAAGAAACCATAGAACGACATAGACTATGGTCTCTCGCAACACTACTGTCCGTCCTCCCTCCTAGTACTCCAGCCTGAGAAGAAGCTTTCAATTGGTCTTCGTATCTCATAGGGTCTGTAACCCCTTCATACCAAGGATGATGTTCGTGCTCTCCAACTCTAGAGGAAGAAAGTCGGCGATGGTCTGACCCCCCTGAATATTAAGAAGCAAGCCTCGACATACACCGCTGCTCTGCGCCACCTGTCTTGTCCCCAGCACCACTTCAAAGCGGAATGTGTCCCGGAGTTGCAACCTCTGTCTCTCCACTAGCCTGTGGGAGATGAAATTGTGGGTTGCCCCACTATCCACCAACACAGTCACGTCCAGATCTGCAACGCGTTCTCCTAATTTCATGGTGTGGTTCAGTGTGAACCACACCACGGAATTGAGGGATACATCTGCGATGTCCAAGTGCCTGTGCTCCCGATCCTCCTCGCCAGCTTGATCTCTACCATTTACACTCTCTCATCATCATCATTCACCCAATATCTGCAAGGTACGGTCGTCGCATTGGTGCCCTGGAGAGAACTTCTCGTCGCACTTGAAACATGGACCCTTGGCATGCTTTTCCCGTACCTCAGTCTCTGTCATCTGCCGTAGCTGCCCCCCGGTTGTGGCTCCACCCCTTCTCCCTACTGTCTGATGTCCCGCATGTGGCTACTGCTCCCACCGCGGTCGCTTTCTGTCCACCTGCAGGCGCCCGCCCTCGGAAAAAAGGGCCTCCCCACGGTCCTTGGGCTCTTCTCTCTGCCAGTCTGTCCTCTACTATCCTCGCTAGGCGCATCCGATCTCGTAAATCCCTCGGCCTCAGGATCCTCAGTTCCGATCTGATGGTCGGCTTCAGTCCCTTCATAAAACGTCCCTCAATGGACTTCTCTGACACCCCACGGACTCGGCCTGCCAACATCTCGAACTTCTTGCTATACTCTCCAACTGTCCCTGCATGCCACAAAGCATACAACTCATACGCGTTGCCAGCTTGCACCTCCCCGAAACGGTCCATAAGACGTGTCGTGAACTCCTACGAGCGGATAAGCCACTGCTGCTATGTCCACCGATACCATGACAGGGCCTCCTCCTCCAAGCAGATCCCAACGGCCCTCATCTACTCTGTCTCCGAAACCATCGATACATCAAAGTATCGCTCAGTCATGTGTATCTATTCGTCTGGGCCCCCCTCAAAAATAAGCATTTTCAGCTTCCTGACCCTGCCCTCTGCGGTGACTCCTCCTGGTGCACCTCACCCGTACTGGTAGTTATAATGTCGCGGCGGTAAGGGAGCAGGTACATCATAATCTCCAATAAGGTCCCGACCCTCTCCATCTCCTCTATCAGCACCATCCCATACAGCTTCACCCCAATCTGCTCATTCAGCAGCGAAACCCCCACGATCATCCCGTGGTATCGATTCTAGTCCTCGTAGGGCACCATCGGGGCCCTCGATGTCCCTGCCAATCTCCAGAAGTTGTAACGTAGGCTTCCGGATGCGTTTCAGCCCCTACCCATGTTGTCTGGCACTGTCTGGGCTCGGAAACTCCTCCTGGGGATGTAGATGTGTTGACAGCCTTTGCCCCTGAAAACATCTCGACGGACCCCCATGCGGCTGAAAAGGGGTCGGTGGCCCATGCAATGGCTTCGGCAGGGGATGTCGGCTCCCTCTTGTGGTCGGTGGCCCCCATGGCCCTCTGTAGGGTCGGCCGATCCTGCAGAGCACATGCAGACCCCAACTGGCCCTGCTGGCAGGTCCATGGGGTCGACTGGCTGTTCTGCTGTTCCAGCCAAACCTGGGGGGCTTCCATTGGGTTCGGCCGGGTTTGTTGATGACTCTTGGGGTTCAGTTGCCCTCTTCCGTCACTCCTATGGTTCGTGGGTTGGTGTTCTTTCATGAACGGCTCATTCTCCTCCACGAAGTCGTTGTCGGCGTTGGAAAGTAGCACCTTCTTCAAAATTTTCTATCTTCTCCTTCCCCTTCCCCTTCGCCAAAGTTTTCTTTTGCTCCGGATCTAGGGCTTTATCTAGTTTCTGGGTAGCCGCCGCCACCGTTTGTCCAATGGAGAGATTCAATTGTCTGATGGATTCCATGAGTTGCGAGAATCTTCGATCCAAATCACCCTTTTGTTCATCCGCGATCTTCTTAATCAAGTCGTGGATCACGCATTCGAACTTCTCCATCTTCTCTTCAAACACGTCAATTCTATCCTTGGATCTCGTTGTCGCCATGGATCGACATGCTCTGATACCAATTTGATGCGATCTAGGGCTTTTTTGTGGAATATAGGTTGGATTTTTATGGAAACACAAATAAAAAAGAGATTTTTATTGAGTTTCGAAACTGAAAATAACAAGATAACTTGTCCCAATTCGAGAAGAGGTACTCTCCTAACTTTCTATTCAAGATGAAAGTCTAAGATCTCCAAAAGATGTTCGTGGACACTGATACGATTATCACCTACGAGAGGAGGCGCAAGAAGACTAAGGAGTAATTGCTAGGCGTACCGACGATTTGGGGGAGAATTTATTTATGCATTATTAGTTTTGTTTTTATTGCTGTACGTACCACGCCTAATCATTATATAAGTGATGGCGTGGGCTCGGGTTAGGGTATCGAATTTGTAGCCGTCTTTTGACATTCGTAGAGTTCTCCGAGGAGATCTAGAAGAGAGTTTAGGCTTTTCCCTTAGCAAAAGTTAGGAGAGTGGCCAACTCTCCCAAAATTGTCTACTTATCATTTGTAACCCTATTTTCTATTCCAATAAAATCCCCAAATCCTTTCTACAAACCCTAGTCCGCATCAATTTGGTATCAAAGCTCTGATCCAATGCCCGCAACAAGATCAACTGCGACGAATTCTATGGAGGAGAGATTAGATGCGGAGATCGTCGAGAGGAAGAAAGAAGCAGCGGAGATCATCAAGAAGATCGACACCATGCATCTGAAGATCGACACGACCGCAGCGGCACTCAGATCTGATATGAAGGAGAATCTGGAGCAAATGAAGGAGATGCTTACCAACTTCATGACTCAAAACATCACCACGCCTCAGATCTCACGTTCAAAGGAAGGATCCACCTCAGATCTGAATCACCAATCAGATCTGAGGGGAAAAGGGAAGGCAACGATGGTTCCGGATCGTGAAGGGGTGATCTTGGAAGGAGTAGATCCAGATCTGGACCTCGACGACGACGACTGGCAAGAGGACCTCTCCAAAACCCTAGGGGAGAGCTCCGAGGAAGACCCACCAACGCATCGGCAGCGGAGGACGCGCGCGGCGAACCCCCTGGGGGTTGCCGACAGTCGGCGACCCCCCAGGGGGCTCGCCGGAGGCGGGCGAGCCCCCCATGGGGCCGCCGAGATTGGGTGACCCCGCAGGGGGGTCGCGGGAGCAGGGCGACCCCACCTGGGGGTCACCGAAGGCGGGCGAGCCCCAGACGGGGCCGCCGGAGGCGGGCGACCCCCGGGCGGGGCCGCCGGAGGCGGGCGACCCCCCAGGGGGCCGCCGAGAGGCAGCGGGCCCGCTAGGGCACGCGCGGGCCCCTGACGGGCCGTGCGGATTTCGAGGACCCCCACACATCGCAGGGGGGATTACGGGACCCGTGAGAGGCGCGCGCGGGGTGCGCGAGATCCGGAGTACTACGAGGACGATGATTGGTCCCCGGAAGGACAACAGAGAGCTGAGATGCATGAACCGGAGTACGAGGGCCACATCCGCCACTATGAGGAGTATGAGGAGGATGAGCGGTTCAGGAGGGAGGATAGGAGATGGGAGCCGGAGAGGGGCCGATTTGGAGATCACCATCGTCAGCAGCGCGTGTATCGTTTTGACGGGATGGATCCACGGGCGGATGACCGCATACGGAAGCTCCAGATGCCTGTATTCGAGGGTAGTGATGCCACGAGGTGGATCTACAAGGCAGAGGTATTTTGCGATGGCCAGGCTGACGGAGGAGGAGAGACTGAGGGCGGTTGCGCTCTGTTTGGAGGGAGAGGCCCTGAACTGGTGGAGATGGAAGGAGCAGCAGAGCCCTCTGAGGACCTGGGACGGGTTCAAGGAGGCACTATTACACCGATTTCGAGGCTCTTAGGCTGGGGGAGCTTATGAGCAGCTGCATGCCTTGAGGCAGCTGGGGACCGTGCGAGACTACATTAAGCAGTATGAGGAGCTCACTAGTAGAGTGCGCGGGATGCCTGCAGAGTCCCTAGAAGGGTTTTTTATGGATGGATTGAAGCCCACCATTAGGTCTGAGCTTCGTACTCTCAGACCACGTGGACTGGAGGAGCAGATGGAGTTAGCGCTGACGGTCGAGGACCGGTTGGCAGACGAGCTTCGTGCCAGGGGAGCGTTTGGAGGACAGTTTCCACGACCACAGGCTGCCCCAGGAGGACAGTCAGGCGTTGCAGGAGGGGCCCCGACAGGCGGAGGGAGACCCGGGGATGTGAGACCAGGGGGCCGTACAAGAGGATGACATATGCGGAGATGCGGGATCGGAGAGCAAAGGGGTTATGCTTCTAGTGCGACGAGAGGTTTACCCCTGGGCACATGTGCCGCAATCAGGCATTGCAGGTGTACGAGGTGTACGCTGAGGACTTGGAGGAGGAGCAGGTAGGGGAGGAAGTGGCATGGACCGAGGAGGACGGTGGACCTCTACTACTGGAGGAGGCCGAAGTCTCGCTTAGCTCCATTGCGGTGCTTACACGGGTGCACACCATGAAGCTGGCGGGTAGAGTCCGAGACCTGGACGTGGTGATACTGATAGATAGTGGGGCCACCCACAACTTCGTATCCCCCAGGATGATTGAGAGTCAGGGGATACCGCTGACGGAGGCGGATGGCTTTGGAGTCATGCTCGGGACCGGTGTGGTCGAGCAGAGCAGAGGCATCTGTCGGGACTTGATGGTGTCCATACAGGGAGTGGTGATCACCGGAGATTTTCTGCCCTTGACCTTGGGCAACGTCGACCTGATTTTGGGGATGCAGTGGTTGCAATCGCTGGGGGAGACGAAGTTCAACTGGAGGCTGCTGCGGAGGGAGTTTCAGGTGGAGGGCAGGAAGGTTGTACTTTTGGGTGATCCGAGTTTGTGTTGTTCGTCGGTGTCCTACAAGACTATGGCGAAGACACTCCAGGCTGAAGGAGGGGGGTTCTTGATTGAGCTACAGGGGTTGGTGACGGACGAGGCCACAGGGGAGACGGTAGTACCGCTGGAGGTAGAGCAACTATTACAGGGGTTTGAGGGGGTATTCCAGCCACCCAGCGGTCTTCCACCGCCAAGGGACCATGAGCACGCTATTGTGCTTAGAGGGGGTGTCGTCCATTAGTGTGCGTCCATACCGATACCTCCAGGTGCAGAAAGACGAGATTGAGAAGCTGGTACAGGAGATGCTGCAGGCGGGGGTCATTCGCCTTAGTGCTAGTCCTTTTTCTAGCCCAGTGCTTCTGGTTAAGAAAAAGGATGGCAGTTGGAGATTTTGTGTCGATTACCGGGCTCTCAACAAGAAAACTGTCCCCGACAAGTTTCCCATCCCGGTGATTGATGAACTACTAGATGAGCTATACGGAGCGGTGGTTTTCTCGAAGATCGACCTGAAGTCGGGGTACCACCAGATTCGCATGAGGCAGGAATATGTGCAGAAGACCGCCTTCAAAACTCACGAAGGCCACTACGAGTTCCTCGTCATGCCCTTTGGGCTGACGAACGCACCCGCTATCTTCCAGTCACTGATGAATAAGGTTTTCCGACTCCACTTACGGAGGTTCGTCCTGGTCTTCTTCGATGATATCATAGTCTACAGTGCATTATTACAGGATCATCTGGGCCATCTGGAGATAGTGCTGCGAGAGCTGGAGGATCATCAGATACAGGCCAACCGGAAGAAGTGCCTCTTCGGACAGGCGCAGGTGGAGTACCTGGGGCACATTGTGTCGGCGGACGGAGTGGCAGCCGAACGATCGAAGATTTCAACTATGTTGGATTGGCCGCAGCCCAGGACGTTGCGGGCCTTGCGGGGGTTTCTGGGTGTCACAGGGTATTATCGGCGGTTCGTGAAGGGGTACGACACCTTGGCGTGGCCCTTTACAGAACAGTTGAAGAACGATAGTTTTTGCTGGGGGGAAGAGGTGACTAGGGCATTCCAGGCCCTCAAGGAGGCAATGTCGACAGTACCATTGCTAGCACTCCCAGATTTTGAGAAGAAGTTTGTGGTGGAGTCAGATGCGTCGGGTTTCGGGTTGGGGGCCGTACTGATGCAGGAGCAGCGGCCGATCGCCTACTTCAGTCAGGTCTTATCTTCCAGGGCCAGGCTGAAGTCTGTCTATGAGCGAGAGTTGATGGCAATCGTGCTGTCAATACAGAAGTGGAGACCCTACCTACTTGGGAGAAAGTTTGTGGTACGAACAGACCAGCGGAGTCTGAAGTACCTCCTGGAGCAGCGCATGGTGGCAGAGGAGCACCAGAGATGGTTGTCCAAGTTGAGCGGGTACAAGTTCGAGATTCACTACAAACCCGGCTTGGACAACAAGGCGGCAGATGCGCTTTCCAGACGAGATGAGGGGGTGCAGGTGGTGGCTCTTTCTATTCCGCTGTTGTTGAGGAGCGACGCCCTGCTGGCAGAGATTGAGGCCGATGAGGAGCTGCGGCGAATCAGGGAGGCGATCGCGGGGGGATCTACAGACTTCCCGGGCTATACATTAGAGGAGCGACTACTATTATACCGGAGGAGGCTGGTGATTCCCCGGACTTCTAGTTACATTCCTACTCTCTTCCATGAGTTCCACAGCAGCGCCGTGGGGGGCCACTCGGGAGGATACCAGACGTATCAAAGGATGGCTCAGGAGCTCTACTGGCCGGGCATGAGGAAGGATATTGCGAGGCTGGTCTCGGAGTGTGATATATGTCAGTGCCACAAATACTAGGCGACATCTCCAGCCGGTCTCTTACAGCCCTTGGAGTTACCAGAGAGGATATGGGAAGACATCTCGATGGATATCGTGGAGGGATTACTACGGTCGGAGGGCTTCACTACGATATTTGTTGTGGTTGACCGCCTTAGCAAATACGGCCATTTCATCCCACTACGCCATCCATTTACTGCAGCGTCAGTGGCTGTTGCTTTTTTGAAGGAGGTGGTTCGGCTGCATGGGTACCCTCGCTCGATTGTGTCAGACAGGGATAATGTGTTTTTGAGCACTTTTTGGAAGGAGATGTTCCGACTGCAGGGTACAGCGCTACGGCGGAGCACGGCTTATCACCCGCAGACGGACGGCCAGATGGAGGTGCTTAATCACAATATGGAGACATACCTACGGTGTTTCGCGTCAGAGACACCTAGGAAGTGGGCCGGGTGGTTGATGTGGGCTGAATATTGGTACAACACCTCGTACCACTCAGCGGATAGGATGACACCGTTTCAGATTGTGTATGGCCGAGATCCGCCACATCTAGTGCATTACAGCAGGGGATCCACCCCGGTGTCGGGATTAGAGTAGCAGTTGGAGGATCGTGACCGGGTGTTAGAGGAATTGAAGCGCCACCTACTGCGAGCCCAGCAAATCATGAAGAAGAAGGCAGATGCACATCGAAAGGAGGTGGAGTTCGCCGTGGGAGAGCGTGTCTATTTGAAGCGTCGACCCTATAGACAGCGTTCTATGGCCCACCAGCACAATGAGAAGCTGGCGGCGAGATATTATGGGCCTTACGAGGTTGAGGCCCGGATCGGCAAGGTGGCGTATCGACTGAGGTTGCCCCCTACTACCAGGATCCATCTGGTTTTTCACGTATCGCAGTTACGCCGAGCTATTGGAGATCACGCGGCGTCGTCTACGTTGCCCCCAACTCTCACGGTCGACATGGAGGTACTTTTGGCACCCGAGGAGTTTACATGCATTCGTACAGGAGCATCAGGAGCACAGGAAGTTCTGATTCGTTGGTCGGGCTTACCGGAGTTTGAGGCAACATGTGAGTTTTACGATCATATCGTGCATCAGTATCCTGATTTCCACCTTGAGGACAAGGTGAAACTTCTGGGGGGAGTAGTGATACGATTATCACCTACGAGAGGAGTCGCAAGAAGACTAAGGAGTAATTGCTAGGTGCACCGACGATTTGGGGGAGAATTTCTTTATGCATTATTAGTTTTGTTTTTATTGCTGTACGCACCACGCCTAATCATTATATAAGTGATGGCGTGGGTTAGGGTTAGGGTATCGAATTTGTAGCCATCTTTTGACATTCCTAGAGTTCTCCGAGGAGATCTAGAAGAGAGTTTAGGCTTTTCCCTTAGCAAAAGCTAGGAGAGGGGCCAACTCTCCTAAAATTGGCTACTTATCATTTGTAACCCTATTTTATATTGCAATAAAATCCCCAAATCCTTTCTACAAAACCTTGGCCAATGGGATTCACAATTAATCAAGCATAAAACTCCCATTAGAGCCGTCCCTAGGCTAATAAAAGATTAAAGTGTAGATTTGCACGAAAAACCTCCCAAAGTTCAGATTTGCATAAACAACCCCCAAAGTTCAGAATTTATAGATTCGTCCCTGAAGTTGCCAAATTTGCCACAGTGCGCCGCCTCCTCTTATAAGTGATGATCGTATCATGCATGTGTGCGTGTGGCTGCATGCATATATGTGGCATGTACTTTTGGATGTGCATGTGTATCTGTGCATGTGCCCTTCGTGCATAAGTCATTGGACTAAATGTCAAACTAAGATGCCCAGGTTATATGTCTGCAACATAATGTACATCATTACTTGTTACTATTCGGCAGTAGTCTAAATGTACTCCTATCCCATCTTACATCCGCACTGCTGTACAAGTACAAATAAATGAAGACATAGTTTGTAGTATTTATCTAAGTTCTCTAAGACACGGCCATGCACCTAAGTTCAATTTTATTTTTGTTACTCTGTTTAATGCACATTGAGTGCTTGTTCATGTCACTGAGAGCAGTTGATTTTCATGCATATGGAACTGCATACAAAATGAGTTACAAACATTAATTCAACTCAATTACCTGACAACCCGTTACATGGTTCTATGTACAGAAAACCTAACAGATTTTTCTTTTTAATTCAGTTTACTATTACTCTCAATAGAATATTGCTGTCATTGGCTAGCTATGCATGTCACTGGGAAAGATATTTTCGGACAGAGTAATGTTCTTTTCTATATGTACCTTATTGGTGATATTACCTCCTGCTAATGAACTGCCATTGGCCTTACCAGGTGAAGTATGTGGATTGTTATACTGTTGTAGCTCAAGAGCTTGAGTCTATCACCACAAGATATAGATTTGAATCGATGATGCGAGGTAAAATATTCTTAAGCATAACCTTCATCTTTCATTTTAATGATTTACTTGCATCTTCATTCTGTTTTCTGCTTCTAATTTTTTATAGTTTGGCGACTTATTAAACCTTCTACGATAAAATGTAGCAAGCATCTGCTTTGATTTTTTGTAACTTTTGCATGATTGTAATTAATGTAATATTTTTATCATCATCATATTGATCATGTCCCTTCTTAGATACAGTCGTGTGCAACTTTGCACACTAAAGGGTATCATGCAGCTTTGTTCTAAAGATTATTTATGATAGTTTCTAGGTCTAGGATATGGCCAATAAGGCTAATTGTAAAATTAGCATTGTAAAATGGAACTTGGATGCTTGACGTGGATCCATAAAATATCAAATTCTAGGTACCATGGAGTAAGTAAGCTGAATTGCTGATCCACAAGTTTATATTAGTATGTGTTTAGTCAAAATAGAATGTATGCATTTTTTATTTAATTATGAATGTGGATTGTGGATGTCTAATTTGCGCCCTCACAGCATTATATGAATACTTATAGTGAAAAAGAGAAATCTTTTAGTTTTTCGCTAGTGTTTTGACTTTTGCTGTATCGTTGAATTACAGCGCAACTAAATTCTTAAATATAATATTACTGGAAAAAAGATTCTAAACCCTAGAAGAAGGGGGGTGGTGGGTTTGGGCGGTAAATGTGGTTTGCTCCAGGTAATGCAACATGTACTCACTGTTGCGTGATATACAAGAATTTAACAGCGAACATGGATGTACAAGAATAATAAGATTAAAATAGAGATGATTAAAGGGTGTATAGTGAATGCAAAAGCAAATACGGTCAATTGTGTAATTTGGCACTCTTTAGTTTACATTCATCCACCCCTGTGAATATCTTTCCTCTGGCTGATCCGTGAAGTAGAAAATTTTGCTCTAAGTCGAACAAGGAATCCAAGCACATGCAGGCTAAGCAGCCCTTTACCCTAAACTGTAAGTAGATTTACCCAGATACAAAAACTCTTTGCAATACACTATTAACACATGAAGCTGACTAGGGGGGGGGGGGGGGGGGGGGAGTGGACAAGATGGAGGTTGTAGTAAGATAGCTTTGTCGCCATGACCAGAGTGAAAAGGGAAAGAAGATGATTGACATAGAAGAATACGAACAAGATTGATCGTAGTTGGAATTTTTGACTAATTTTTGACTAATTCGAAATTGTTTTCTTGCTTCATATGCATCATTAGAATAATAGGATATTTGTACACATTTTCCAACTGGCTATTGAAATTTTGTACCCAATAGTCATTAACCAGCAAAAAGGGTAAAATATATTAAGATTTCTTCCCATAATTTGAAATCATTGAACTCGATCATAAAATTGAAAAGTTTTGGAGGACAGTCTTGATATTTGTAAAATCTTGACAATGTAGCCTTACAACAGTCCTTTGGATGGACATATATACAGGATCATACTAGCTAGGGGCATATAATTCTTTTGAAAGAACTTCGGAAGACAACCCAAGAGAGACAGTCCTCTGTAGTACATTTTAAAGGAGGGGACTTGGGATGACATCCTTGTGGCAAATCTTCCTTTGGAGCGCAAATACCCTTATTATTGAAAGAGATCAATCCTCTCTATGCAATATAGAAATATTATTTATGTTAATAACTAGTGAGTACATAGTATATATGTGTATTTGTGTATCCCTACCTAACTTACACATCTTCATACATAGTAGAACTTTGAAACTAACACAAACGATCATAATACAAAAATACAAAAAAAATGGAATAACACCATATTTTCCAAAATAACTGTAAGTAATATGTAACATGGAATATGCACTGAGTAAATGTTTGACGTTTGGCCTTGAAACCAAATGCAATCTCATGAAACAAATTAATGCATGCATGCCCTACAACTGTTGCCTATTCTTTACAATAGTTCCTAGAAAGTAAAGATGAATTAAAGATATGAAATTTTGAATTTC
>JAULAV010005390.1:0-25001 GCA_030789695.1 Scilla litardierei
GGTGAATCCCCGAAGAGGTGGGGAGCGACGTGTCGGCGTCGGGGTTGGTTGTGGCTGCTTTATCCCTCGTTCCAGAATTGGGGGGAGAGGAAGTCCTTGATGGTTGCTCTATCCCGCGGGGCTTTAGCCTTCCTGTCGGTTGGAGTCTCCGTAGGACGGGTGTGGGAAGGGGTGGTTCGCCACCGGTCCGCTCCTCTCCCTGGCGTAAGTGGTCCAGGAGAAGTCGAGGGGTGGAAGGCGGGGCACTCCTGATGTAAGAGGAATAGCCTATCGGCGTGGTCCGACGCGGGGGGGGGGGGCGAGTTCGCTGAGGCTGTTGCGACTTGGCGGGTGATGGAGTGCCCGATGGGGTGATTTGGCAGGTCTGCCCCGTCCATCGGGTTGTCGGCCTGCCGCGCCCGCGCACGCGGGGCGTCCATGGAGGGGCAGGGTATGCCTTTGGAGCTCCAGCTCCCGTGCCTTAAGTTGTCTAAGGGAAGTCAGGGAGCCGTGGGCGGGGTGCCCCTCGTGTAAGAGGAGTAGCCTATCGGGGGTCATCGTGTCGGGGGAGACTGCCCGCCAGAACAGTTGGGATCCCTCGCATTTTCCACACCTTCTTGGGGGAGAGTGTGGCTGAGGGATTGGCCTTCCCTCAAATTATCTCTTTCGTCCCCTCCCTTTGAGGGGGCCGAGGGGGTATTTATAATGGTAGCTCTTTAGTCTTCCCCCTCCCCTTAATGTGATGAGCTGGAGCCAGCTTATTGGAGTCGTGCCATTCGGAATCTGCCCCTGATAGGTGGCGCCCGATGTGACTCATCAACCCCTGTTTTTCAGCGGGTGTGCTGTTACCAGTGGCGCTAGCCCCGAGCGTCTTTTTGGGTTTGATGGGTCATTTCGGCCGTCGGCTTTATTGGTGTCAGGTGTGGCTCATCAGGTTTGGACCTGCGCGAGGGTTGCCTCAATCCACGAGCCCTGATTCGTTTCCCGATGTTTGAGTTGAAGAATCACGGGCCCGCTTTGGGTAGGGTGGGTAGCTAGGCCCTTGCCACCCTTATAGTTGGGTGGCGAGGACTGGTCCTGCCAAGGAGTCTTTGAGAGGGAGGGTATTGGGCCGTCGCCTACCCCGCATATGGCGCTCCGGTTTGGGTGGCAAAGCTCTGTAAGCTTGCCCCGGAGGTCTTCGTTGGTGGGGGGAGCGAGCCGTAGCTTGGCCTGTGCCCCTCTCCGGTTTACGTGGCGAGGATTGGTCCTGCCCCGGAGTCTTTGAGAGGGCGGGTATTGGGCCGTCGCCTCCCCGCAGCCTCTGTAGTCAGACGGGTATTGGGTCATCGCTTACCCCGCGTATGGCGCTCCGATTTGGGTGGCAAATCTCCGTAAGCTTGCCCCAGAGGTCTTCGTTGGTGGGGGAAGCGACGCGTAGCTCGGCCCGTGCCACTCTCCGGTTTGGGTTGCGAGGATTAGTCCTGCCCCAGAGTCTTTGAGAGGGTGAATATTGGGCCGTCGCCTCCCCACAGCCTCTATAGTCGGACGGGTATTGGACCGTCGCCTACCCCGCATATGGCACTCCGGTTTGGGTGGAAAAGCTCCGTAAGCTTGCCCCGGAGGTCTTCGTTGGTGGGGAGAGCGAGCGCGTAGCTCGGCCCGTGCCCCTCTCCGGTTTGGGTGGCGAGGATTGGTCCTGCACCAGAGTCTTTGAGAGGGCGGGTATTGGGTCGTCGCCTCCCCGCAGCCTCTATAGTCGGACGGGTATTGGGCCGTCGCCTACCCCGCATATGGCGCTCCGGTTTGGGTGGCAAAGCTCCGTAAGCTTGCCCTGGAGGTCTTCGTTGGTGGGGGGGAGCGAGCGCGTAGCTCGGCCGGTGCCCCTCTTTGGTTTGGGTGGCGAGGATTGGTCCTGCCCCGGAGTCTTTGAGAGGGCGGGTATTGGGCTGTCGCCTCCCCGCAGCCTCAATAGTCGGACGGGTATTGGGCCGTCGCCTACCCCGCATATGGCGCTCCAGTTTGGGTGGCAAAGCTCCGTAAGCTTGCCCCGGAGGTCTTCGTTGGTGGGGGGATCGAGCACGTAGCTCGGCCCATGCCCCTCTCCGGTTTGGGTGGCGAGGATTGGTCCTGCCCCGGAGTCTTGCGTTTTTGGGCTGAAATTTTCAGGTGGAAATGGCGAAATTCGAAGATGCAAAAGGGAAAAGGATATTTCATTCGAGACTTACAGTTTCCGACTACATCACGACTGGTGTTCCGCGTTCTTCAGAGGGATTAGCCCGCCCTCATCAAGGGCCTGTCTCCAGACCCCTGGACATCGCATACGCGAGGGCGGGGATGACGGTCGTATCCTGGTACGAGCGAAACTCCTCGACCTTCCGAGCCAACTCCTCCTCGGCGGCCTTCGCTCGACCCGCCAGTTCCACCGCACGCGCTTCCTCCCACCCAAGGGCCTCCTCCAGCTCCTTCGACCTATCTCTAGCCGTGGTCGCATGCACCTCATGATCGGCCAGGACCGCCTTCAGGCGCTCTACCTCCGCCTCATACTGGCTGTACCACTCCCTCTCCTTCGCCATTCCCTCGCCAGCACTCTTACGAAAGGCGGCGAACTTGGACGCCACTCTAGCAATGGCGCTCTCAGCCTTATTTATGGCTGGCACGTGCCTCATCGCTCCAAGCATCAAATTGATGGCCTGCACAACAAAAGAGAACCCATTTAGGGTATTCAATAAAATCCACGGGCAAACATCACCCGGCTTACACAACCTACCTAGACGTCGTGCCACACTGCGGTTCCACACAGACCCTCAGGCTCCACCGCCTCCAGCGCCACCCTGTCGCGGGGCAAGAAAATATTCTCCGCCAGCCTTGCCGCCACGCCACCATCCTCGAACACGGACTCATCATCCCTCACCTTGAACGGCGCCCGATGAAGCGCTTCGTCAGGATAGCCCTCAACTTCGGTCCTCTTAGCCTTGAAACGGACAAGCGAGGCCTCACAGCTGGGTTCAGCGGCCCTCTCCAGACCGAACAACGGACAGTCGTAGGGCCAGCTGTCCCAGCCGGCCGACTTGGCCTGGCCGCCCGACGTCCCGGCCCTCCCCTGCTGGTCGGTAACGGTTACCCCCTCCACATCAGCGGGTACCCGGGGACTAGATGTCCATGTCTCGAGGTCCTCCACCCCTCCCCCAGTCGACCCTTCGTCCCCGTCCTCCAGGTCGATAACGGGGGTTGCGATCCCCTCCCCGGACCCGCCCCCTGTTGACCGATTTCCCCCCGCCCCGGAGCATCAGGGATAGACGAGCTCGCAGGCAGCTTCCTCCTCTTCGTGGATGCCTGCCCCCTCGTCGAACTCCCCACCACGCCTTCCTCTCGCAACCTCTTGGGGACCGTCCTCTTCGACGTTTGCCCCGCCTGCTCCGCAGCTCGTTTCATCATCTCCTCAAGGGACAGACTCATTGTGCGACCTGCCAAAGAAAGAAAGTTCAAGGTAAGCACTTCAGATGCACTAATACCAACATCTATTGTACCTTCGGGCCGGGCGAGCGAGCGTCTCAGCCCGGGCGAGCGTCTGGTAGTCTCGGCCCTCCCCCGGTATCACCATTAGAAACTGTGCCGCCTGTTTCTTCTCGTCCCCCAATTCAACCCCCTCCTTCGCTTCAGGATTCAGCTCCCCCCAATCCAATCTCATTAGCATATCCTCTGGCACGCAGACAAACACATACTGCTTGCGCCACCCCTTAATCTTCCCTGGCAACCCCCTAATGAGCGGATGGCTCCTCTTCGTGGAGAGATAATAGCAGGACCTCAGCTTCTTCACCGCGAAGAAATAGCGAAACAAAGACAGCGAGGGCCGAATTTGGTTACTCACGCACAGCACAAGGAAACCCACAACCACACTAATGGCATTGGGCATCAGACGATACAAGGGCAGCCCCAGGAAATTCAACACATCTAACACGAATGGATGGGGGGAAGCACAACCCTTGCTCGAAGGAGGACACATACACTCCCACCTCGTGGTCGCCCGCGAAACACACCCTCTCTTGCGCGTCTGGTTCGTGAACAGAATACGGTGGCCTGACATACAACTCGAAGATCTCCGCGATGGACCTCTTCAGCACCGACTTCACGCCCACAATCTCGAGGGGCACCTCCCCAGTTTCCGCGGCGGAGCTCCCTTCCCCAACCACCCTCGACCCCTGACCACGAAACGAAGACGTCGAGGAAGACATCGATAAAACAGACCTCTTACCTAAAGGGCTCTGACGACTCGGATGGCAACGCTACTTCGGCGACCGATTCCACGAGGACAACTCCGGCAAGGGTAATGAAATCTCCGAGAACCTCAGCCGCTTGGAAAACCTTCGCCCAACAACCAGCTCTGCTTCGCTCCCCACTCAGAGATCTTTTTACGCGACTACGTAAAATATCGTGACCGTCGGCCTCGCGCCATGTGTCATCAATCTGTTCTCTCTCCCGCGTCGATCCACATGGTCTGACGCTTCGCGTAATGGCAGCCGTCACTTCTGCCACGCGTCATCCTTGAAGTGGTCGGGTCGCTTCGATTCCCGCCCGCCGTCGAATCGCCAGGATGACGTCTAGTCACGCGACCGCCAACAGGCCCCTTCGATTCCCACCCAAATCCCGTCGAAATGATTGCCCCCATTCGAAACTACGCCACCCTTAGCCTCTTCTTTCTATCCGCTGCTCGTACCCAGGATGAGTCCGACCTCCGTCGGGGCGGGCGAAGCAAGAACGTGCCGCTTAATCAATTTCGGACTTCGGTTTCTACGCTTCGCAAACGATCGTACGGACTGCACCACCTCGCCCCGCTTCTCCAATCCACCTGGAATCACACTTTACTTCGCAACAAACCCCTGGTAAACACGGTACATCTCAACTTCCCTCTCCCGACGACCCAAATATCCTCGGCATAGCGAAGTTGGGGGCAATGATGTCCCTCACAAAACTAATGGTCTACTGACACAACAAGGAAGAAGACAATCCGACACAAGACCAATTCAATGCATTTATCCAAATAGCAAAGTTATACATTAAGCCATCTGCACACTACAACAAGACATTGGTTTTAACCCTCATACAAGAAGGTACAGGATTCCCCAAACCCACTTTGTCAGCGATGTCGCCTCTCGGCCGACCGAGCCCTCACATCTTTTGCCACTTGGCGAACTCCCGCATCCCTTGCCTCTTGCAACATCGGCACAACATGCTCGTCATGGTAGCGGTGGATAGTGGCCTCGATCACTCCGCCCTCAACTTCCCGCTTTTCCTCCAGCCGCCGCATCACGATACCCTTCTCCCTCTTCTCTGCCTCAAGGGCCTCCTTTAGGCTGGCTATCTGCCGCCTCTGTAACGCGATCACCGTCTCCTTTCTAGCCAACTCTACGGCGTGCTTCGACCGGATGTCATCCCTCTCCCGCTCACCTCTAGGAGTTGGCGCTCGACCGTAGATTTTGACGAATCAAAGTACGTGGCCTGCCCCTTTTCTACCTCACAGGCCATCCTAACTTTCTCCAGCTCCGCTTCCATGTCCCTCAGCTTCACCTTGACCTCGCCGAGGTTCGCCCTCGCTATCTCAAGAGCCGCTCTGGTGGCGGCCACAGGAGTGCGACCCCGCAGGGCTACCATGTCTGTAACCATCTACAAAAGACCCGAATTAGCGGGGCACGAGTAAAGAAAGCCTAAGGGTGATACGAGGGAACCGGCTTACCTGCACGACATGCCATACAGCAGAGCCGCACAACTGTTCTGCCCCCACGCGAGTCAAGGATTCACGGTCTCGCGGTAACATGCAATACTCTGCGAGGCGCGCTGCCACCCCGGCGTCCTCGAATATCGACTCGTCACAGCCCACTCGAAAAGGCAACTTATGGAGGCGGTCATCCGGAAATGCCTCGACTTCCTCTCGAGTCCTCTTGAAATGAATGAGGGCACCCTCACAACTCGGGCTCATCGACCTCCCCATATCCCACGAAGGGATCCCGTATGGCCACTTCTAAACCGAGCGCGTCTTGCGAGGCTCGACCACCTCCGATACCCCTGGCGGGACGGAGGGACCTACCACCCGCACGAACGAGCCCGTAGGGAGATCATCGCTGGGCCCACCGGTAGAGATACCTGATTCGGCCGCCCTCCGTCCCGGGTGCGCTCTCTCCCCACGGGAGACCTCGCCTCCCCGTTCCTGGGATCCTACTTCGCGCGCCACCCCCTTGCCTTTCTCGCGAGGACCAGTGTCCTCCGCGATGGGGACTCTGGCCGATCCCGACACCTCCTCCGACCCTCGCATCACGTCTCCACCTACGAAGGAAAAAGAGATCAGGGTAAGCCTAGCTAAAGGTTTACCAAATGTCAAAGATACCTAGGGACCAAAAGTCCTGGGTGAGCTGACTGCTCCGTGTCAAACTTGCTAGCTGACGGTACGCCTCGGGCAGTTCCATCAGAATCTGAGCTTTTGCTAGATCTTCCCCAGTCAGCTCCACCCTTTCATTCACTAGAGGGTTCCACGCCCCCCAGTTCGACATCAACACCACGTCGCTCGGCATCATCACGAAGGCGAATTCCCTCATCCATTCGTCGACATCGTCGGGCACCCCGCGGATAAGTTCTCGTCCTCTCCTAGCACAAACACAATGATACATTCCCCTCTTCCGGACTACGAAGAAATGCTGGAACAGCACGAGGGAGGGACTTAAGGAGCAGGCAAGACACAAGACGACGAACCCCACCAACAAGCCCCAGGACCGGGGCACTAGGGCAAATATCGACAACTCCAGGAAGTTCAATAGATAAAGCAGATACGGGTGGATCGGGAAACGGAGCCCCAGCTCGAATGACCGGACATAAACCCCGACCTCATTATCTCCAGGCGAGCACACCGTTTCCTCCGACCCGGGGACCCATACCTCATAGGGCAGTCGCATGAACCGTGCGTGTATCTCCCTGATGTTAATCCTGTCCGACCTACATTGGAGGGACCCAATCACCCTCGGAACAACGGTGCGCCATGACCCCCTCTCCCTAGACCACCGCACCCCCCGCGGCAACGCCCCCTATTCCATCAGCTCCTCCTCCCCCACTCGGCTACCGCCTCCGAACTCGAAACGAGAAGCCATCGGTCGGAAAGTAAAAAAAATTATTATTACCTAGCTGATCCGTCAGATCAGAAAGACGTTCGGAAGAAGATGACCGGCGACGGAAGTCGCAACCAAGCCAGCAAGCGATAGACGGAAGTATTGAACACCGGAGAAGAATCGAAGACATAAGAAAACTCCCGCCAACCGCCTTCCAACCCTTTTTGTTTATAAAGTGGGCCACCGGGTCATCACGACTGTCGGTGCTCCGCCACGCGGTGCCCATCGGGATGTCCTTAATGCCTCGACTAGCGTGAGAGTCACCTCATCCACGCGTCGCAAACCCAATCGTGGAGACGCTTCGTTTTTCTACCATCCTTTCAAATCGTAATAATGACCAATATGGCGGGAGTTCCGAAGCTAACGCCGCCACCCCCGGGCGTGGGCCGGGATCCTGGCCGACGGCTCGGAACGTCGGAGACGGTTCGCCCTCCGAGCTGAGCCGGGCTCCCGCCTCAGGCTCGAAGGCCGGGGGCAATTGTTACGACCTAAAGATCGTGGGAGTCCGACTCCCGCCCAGAACCACTGATATACCTTATTGATTCAACCCTTTGCAAAGGGACTGCCGGCCCAGAGATCTGAGGCTACATGGGAATGGGCGCACCTCACAGCGCCCCCCTCCCGGCCGAGGCGTACAACCGCTCTCGCTCGGCCCGCCAGGGGCAGTGCACTGGGGGAACCCCCAGACAGCGTAGCCTGGGATGCTGATAGAGGCACGTGCCTATCCCTCCCTGCCAGCGGTCCACGATCCGCGACCGAAAAGGTGCGCGGCCAGGCCGAACAACACACGAACCCCGCCGCCGGGGATAGCATTGCCAGACCTTGGATTCATCACGCACGACAAACAACCTAGTGTAAGGACACGACTGACACTAGCGCCGCCCGACCATCTGACAAAGCACCCCTGGCCGCTGCGCCCCCTGACACTTAATGCTTTTGGCCCTTACACCCTGACAAAAGTGCCCCTGGCCGTTGCGCCATCTGACAAAAGCAAGGAAGACACTCCTGTTCCTGACATCCTCGTCCGAAGTTTCCGCTGACAGCCGGGCCAGCTCAGTACGTCGAGTCAGCATGCCAGGTCAGCCCCACCTAATCATCTCCCATCAGGTATAAATACCCCCTCACTTCTTACAGTGAGGGGGTTGGCAAATTCCCTCCCAATTCCATTATTCACACACGAGAGCAAAGGTCGTCCATATCTTTGTTCTCCCACCCATAGCTCGTCACATACGGTTGACACACCCTCAGTCCGACCTGCGTGCCTAGCCCCCGCTGTAAGTCCAGTTACTGATTTAGGCATCGGAGATGCTAAGGGTTGGACCCCAACCCGGCCTTTCTGACGAGTTGCTCATTGTACAGGGTAGCTCGCCCCTTGGTCGACGTCCGCCTTCGGCTCTAGCCGCCCGATCCTCCTCTGCCACCTCCGGTGGGATTTGACTCTGTGGCCTACCCCGGCGGCAAGTGTAGCCTCTTCACCCTACTAATCACTTGTCAAAAAGCCTACCTAAATCCTCTTATCAATATAACCACCGTACCCTTGGTTCCCCATAATACAAATTCATTGTACGCGAGTTCCACCCCGCAACACCAAGAATACAAAATTCCATTGTGTGTGCAGGTGTCTAGGCAAATTTTGCTAAACTGTGTCAACACTGAAAATCAAACAGACATGTTGTAAAGATGGATCTATTTCTCCTAATTTCTGAATTGAACCTATGTCAAAATTTATATGATTTTGGGGTAGAACTTCAAGATCTACAAGCTCATATTTTTTTGAACCCTAATTCGAGCTACAGTAATCAGAATCAAGGCAAAATTAGACATCAAGAATTTCAGAATTTCAAAGGGGTGATTTTGTTTGGAATTTCAAGGGAATATTCATGAAATTGAATCATGGCACATCAAGTTGGCTACCCATGCTACATATTAAGTGAATCATGCTATAAAAACATAGTAGCAAGAACAAATTATTGGAATTCTAAATCCAAGTAATTCCTACCTCAAAAACTTTGATTTCCTCCTCTCTTCATTCTCCTTTCTTCTCGACCTTCTTCTCTCTTGCATTCTTCTTGGTATTCTTGATTTTTGGAGAGCTAAATTAGGGTTTTGGGTTGAAGAAGATGGAGAAAAGGGGAGGGATGTGGCCGGCCATGGTAAGGGGGAAAGATGGAGAGAAAATTAGAAAAGAAAGAAAAGAAAGTTCAAGAAAAAGAGAGGTTTTCCACCAAAAATATCTCGAACTAGAAGCCTCTTTTGGATAAGCATGCAACATCTAAAATGAACAAAATACCCCCCCATAATATAGGTATTTACAAGTTTGTCATTACTTTATACACACACAACTTTAGGATGTACACACAACAGCTTTAGTCCAAATGACCGTTTTGCCCCTCGCCTTTCTAAAAATTTATGGGGTTGCCATTGACCCCTAACCCCTTTCACACTTGCATGGCTCTTCCTACATACATCCACACACATCCATGCATGCCTACATGCTTCAAACACACACGTCTAACACATTCCTGTTGTTTTACACCCACGACGTCATTTGCTCTTCTCCCGCATTCACATCTCGCATTCTCTTTCCTTAGCCACGTATTTCAGCCTAATCCCCCTCGTACTACGTCATATACATCGATATCTATGCTTATTTCATGCCCACGTATGCATCGTAGATAGAAATACCACGTGTGTTCGGTAGAATACACGTATAGTGCAAAATAGGGCATGCCAAAAAGCTAAAAGAAAAATAAAAAATAAAGGGATAGCGCTCATCTCCCAAGCTAAATCCAGCAATGTCCTTGCTGCTGAGAAAACGCTAGTACGCGGGAGATGATGCTAGAAAGTGTGGGTGGGTGAGGGGTTAGAAAATGAATGAGAAATAAAACTGTGCAGAAGAAATAAAATGTGATATGATGCAATGCTGAAAAGATGATGTGTATGAAAAAAATGATGCATGGTGGGTCTTCCCCCAAGCTGTGTAAGATCAGGGCCCCAAAATGACAGATGGGCATAATATAATCTGAGGGAGGCAAAAAGTGGGTAGGGAACAACATCTAGCAGAGGCACCACCCTCTGGGGTGATGATGGGTCCCTCTGCTATGGACCAGGTAAGGCAGCAGCTGAAAATAAGACAATAGCTGTAGTGGACTCGATTGTGACGACCGACTCAGGTGTGGAAGAAGCAGGCCCTGCAGAAGCCTGAGAATGTGGGGCACTGAGTGGTGCAACGGTCGTCACAGGGGCTGGTCGGGATGGAGGGGCATGAGCTAGGATCACGGGAGGTGGGCTACGTGTCTGAAGCAGGTCAATGATGGAGGCTAGGTCTGCCTCGACTCTCTCATGATGTGTGGCCATCAAGCGAACGAAGGCGTCAAAATCCCGCCGAAGGCAAGAAGTGGACTCCTCCAACGCAGTCAAACGACTGTCAGTGGTACGGGAGTCGAGGGAAGGATGAGAACCGTGAGACACTACTCTCGTAAAACGGGCACGTAGAGATAATACACAGTGCATATGCTGAAAAGTCGGAGAGGGTGTACTCGATGGGATCTCAGCAGTGGAAGTGTGTGGTGTAGTGTGGCTGAGATTAGGATAGACTGTGGTAGAAACTGGGGCAGCAGAGGATAGAGCAGTCGTCGACACATATATGTGGACAGAAGTCGAGACGCTCTCTGTAAGGACAGCAGTTGTTGGTGACGAAGTGGTGCCAGCGAGTGGAATGTGGGACCCTAAGGAGATGGGCAGTGAAGCTATAAGGTCCCTAAGAGGTGGAAGGGTGGTGGCTGGATCGTGCTCAGGGAAGTCTAGAGCAGTAGGCTCTGGAGCAGACAAAATATCAGGGCCCTCAGGCACGGGTACAGTGGAGACAGTGGTATGGGACTCGGGGCAGATAGTGGTGACAGTCCCCGAGGTCTCGACGGTGGCGGAGGTGGTAGATACAAAGGTGGAAGAAGAAGTGCCTCCTGGGGGTGGTGGGTGTGCAGGCAGAGCTGGAAGGGCGGCCACAATGGCAACCAGGTCATGCTCCTCGTACTCGGAAGAGCGGGGCACCCGGTCATCGGTGACGGCTTTGACGAGAGCTCCCGGGGGCTCGAGTACGTGGAGTGCTGGGAGTGGGTGGATCCTATCAATCATCCAGCTCAGCTGAACGAGTGCTATGGTGGTTAGGTGGGGGCAGGAAGGACGAAGTGGGGCGTGTGGTGGATGCCAACAAGGTAGGTCCAGTGATGGGCTCCATAAGGCCTAACGACATGCATGTGCTCAAGCACACCAAGAGTCAAGCATATCGGGCCAGGAGGGGTCACTAGATCATCGGAAAGATCAATATCAAGCATCCGTGCAAAAATGGTGAAAAATCTGCCACAGCAGATATCGGTAGAGTAGTGTGTGCTAGCAGTTTGTATAAGGCGATGACACAACCAGTGGGCTGCATCAGAAAGTACGAAAGGGCAGAGGGAGCCATCGGCGTGGAAGCACATCGATCGGGTCATCCCCATAAGATGGAAAAGCTCGGGTAGGGACATGGTGACGCATCCAAAACCTACACCTAAATTCCACCTAGCGGTGTCACGGTCACTAGGCATAGTATGGCTCCTAGGTGTCAATCCCGGGCTCTATCTGCAAGCGGACGGTGTCAAATTATAGTATAAAAGATGTCAGATCCCACAGGGCCGATGACAGTGTATTTGGGGTATCAGGTTTTCTTTAAATCTCGAAGTTTGATAGCGATCGGTTGGAAAAGTTTGGTTTTGATGTTGTTGTTGACTTGATAACAAAGAGAACTAGGGTTTTAGGGATCACCGCTAAGACCTCGGAGATCGATGTTGGAATGGGATCTTTACGTTGCATTAGGTTTAGGGGATTAATCTCTCAATTCATACCACTCTTGTGGTTAGAATTTCGAGGTATTTCGGTGGCTCTCATTGACGAAATGGCAGTAGCCATCATTGTAGAGATATAGTTCGTCGGTGGATCCCCTCAAGGCACGAGCCTAGTATGGTCACGAGCCTTAGTTGGATCCATCGATTTCCCTATTCAAATCCCAAGGATACCCCTTAAGCTCATCAATTCCACAGACCGTAGGCATGATCTCAGTGCGAGTTATCCTAGGGATTCAGAAGGATCGACCGAAATACTCCCCTTTATTCCCAATTCAACCTAGAAATCCAGATGTACATCTCCCCCTAAAGTCTTAGGGCTAACCCATCAACCCTAGAGGAAACTACTCACATATAGTGATTTTAACGAGCAAAAATATGACTTTTTATCAAGGAAAAGCTTATAGCAAATTAATCGAATAAGAATCGAATAACTTACGTACTGAAGGCGAAGAAAAACAATAACCAAGAATAATCCAAAGAGATCACAAAGATTCCAGAACGCAAGAGCAATAGATCTTCAAAAACAATTCAATAATCCTTAAACAAGTAGGTTTAGATCTAACAATCTATTTCTAATCTCCTCTCCTCTCTCCAAAACGTAATTAAAAATACAAAAGAAACGAACTCCCCTCCTCGCAATCCTCAGATCCACACTTCACTCCATTCCGCGCATCAGACGGCCACGAGAATTTTCGAAAGTAGCCTTTATTGTCGCCGACCGAGTCAGTGACTCGGTCGAGTAGAGGATTGCTCGGTCGGACTGCTCGGTCGAGCAGCCCTCCTGCTCAGTCGAGTACGTCAGTGAGTCGGTCTTCTCCAAAAAATGCCACTCTGTCTGCTCGGCCCGAGTCAGCCTTGCTCGGTCGAGCAGCCAGCTAACTCGGTTGCCATGAGTCCTGCTCGGCTTAAGTAGGAGGTTGATTAAGCTTCGAAAATGGGAGCTGCTCGACCGAGTCACCATACTGCTCGGTCCAAGCAGCATGCGTATCAGCCTTCAGCCTGCTTCGTGCATCAGCTCGACCGAGCAGGTGCTCTGCTCGGTCGAGTCGACTGGGAAACTCTCAACTCCTTCTTGCAGCTTCTCCTCCACTCCTAGTAATCTCCTCTACTCCTCACATAGGCTTCCAAACTCGGCAAACTCCTGTAGAGCTTCGCCAACGGGCTCAAAGGCATGCCGGATGTGACCATATCCAAAATGGGTCCCAAATCGCTCCAAAATACCTGAAAATCTACAAAACTCGACGAAACTCGAATATGTCGTTAGAATTGCAATATCATAGGAAAATATGGGATTTGGATGCGAATATGATATGGAATGCGATGGGATGATGCTATGAAAAGATGGAAAATATGGACATATCAAAATCCCCCAAGCTTACCTCTTACTCATCCTCGAGGAAGACGAATACTAGGTACGTCGGGAGATAAACAAAAGAAAATAAAAATAAAAGAGAATAGAGATCGATGGAGGGTGCTAAGATTGTTCAATCAGATCTCAAGCCTCAGCGGTATAACACGATGCTTCGAATGGTAAAAACACATGCTAATGGTATTTTCAAGTTTTACTAATCATATGGCTAGCATGCAATAAAGACAAAAAATAGGGATCTTCTAAAATAATGCCATCAACTCATATCAATCTCATGCAATCTATAGAGTCTAGTATTAAAAGAGTTGGCAATGCACTTTTCAATCAATAGATACAAGTGGAGTATATAGAAATCACACCAGCATGCAATAAAGAATGGAAAGGGAAACATGCTGTTCAAATATCCATTTCGAATCATGAAAAATCTCCAAAACTACAGTATTTCGTAAAGTTCAAGCATCATCTAATCTCCCCGTTGTGCATCATCTCTACTCTAATGTTGTACTCACTCATATGATCAATTGGTTCACCCCTCCAAGCTTAGCTCGAGGCGTCGCATCTAGGAATAGGATATGAATGTTTTTTGTCTTTTTCCAAGTATTTGTGATAGCTTCTAATAAAAAGGATACAAAACGATTTTATTTCTTTCTTTTCTTTCTTTTTATTTTATTTTATTTTTCTTTTCTTTCACATTTTTTTCTTTTTTCTTTCATCTTATTTAGAAACTATCTTTTTTGGGATTTTTGGGAAGTAAGATGCGGTAAGGGTATCTGTGGGGTGAAACCAACTGATATGTAGAGAATCATAAAGATATGTGGAGAAGGAAAATAATGAATCACTCGGTTCACTCATCAGAGGTGCACAACGATTCAATATGATAATACTTTAACTAAACTCATAACTAGCATGGATATTTTCATTCATCTTGATGAATACTAAAAAGCACGCAGTAATAAGCACAATAACATCAAGCATGCAAACAGAAGTGAATGAGATAGCAAGCAGATGCTCCAAGTGTTCTAATGATGCATGAACCTAGGTGCATTACCCAACATATCGCATACTAGATACTATTTCATGCATTCAATTTCAATTCATATCATGCATTAAATTGGGGATATCAGCAAAAGAAAATGCCAGCATATAGATAGTAAAACCGAAACTACCCGAAATAGCATGTCATCAAATAACAAGCACTGTGAGTAGCTACTGAGGGCAATGAGAAGTATCATTATGCAGAACATCCTCAGCAAAAAGAAAAAGGGTGGAGAGAACAAGAGAATGATGACAGACATGCATGCATGGCAAAAAAATGAAAAACGTGATGCTGAATGAGAAAAATGATAAAAAAGTGTAAAATTAAACTAAAAAGCTGAAAAAGGAAGAAAAATATAAAAGAAAAATGAAAAATAAAGCGATAGCGCTCATCCCCCAAGCTAAACCCAGCAGTGTCCTCACTGCTGAGAAAACGAGTATGCGGGAGATGACGCTAGAAAGTGTGGGTAGGTGAGGGGATAGAAAATGAATGAGAAATAAAACTGTGCAGAAGAAAATTAGACGTGATATAAGGCAATGCTGAAAAGATGATGTGTATGCAAGAAATAATGCATGGTGGGTCCTCCCCCCAAGCTATGTAAGACCAGGTCTCCAAAAAGACAGATGGGCACAATATAATATGAGGGAGGCAAAAAGTGGGTAGGGACAGAATCAAGCAGGGGCACCACCCCATGGAGGAGGAGGTGGGTCCCGCTGATGTGGACTAGAAAATATGGGGGGTGAATATAGGACAAGAGCAGTGGTGGACTGGACTGTGGTGACCGACTCAGGTGTGGAAGAAGCAGGCTCTGCCGAAGCCTGAGAATGTGGAGCACTGTGTGTTGCAACGGTTGTCACAGGGGCTGGCTGGGGTGGAGGGGCATGAGCTAGGATCACGGGAGATGGGCCATTTGTCCGAAGCAGGTCAATGATGGAGGCTAGGACTACCTCGACTCTCTCATGATGTGTGGCCGTCGAGCGAACGAAGGCATCGAAATCCCGCCTAAGGCAAGAAGTCGAGTCATCCAATGTTGTCAGACGAGTATCAGTAGTACGAGGGTCGAGGGGAGGACGAGAACCGTGAGACACTACTCTCATAAAGCGGCCCCGTGAAGATAATCCACGGTGCTGGGCTGGAAGGTCGGAGAGGGCGAACTCGATGGGATCTCAGCCGTGGATGTGTGAGGTGTACTGGCTGAGATCAGGAGAGACTGTGGTAGAAACAGGGGCAGCAGAGGATAAAGCAGTCGTCGATACAGATGTATAGACAGAAGTCGAGACGCTCTCTGTAAGGATAGCTGCTGCTGGTGACGAAGTGGTGCTAGCGAGTGGAATGTGGGACCCTAAGGAGATGGGCAGTGAAGCAATAAGGTCCCTAAGAGGTGGAAGGGTGGTGGCTGGATCGTGCTCAAGGAAGTCCAGAGCAGTAGGCTCTGGAGCAGATAAAATATCAGTGCCCTCACGGGTACAGTGGAGACAGTGGTATGGGCCCCGGGGCAGATAGTGGTGACAGTCCCCGAGGACTCGACGGTGGTGGAGGTGGTAGAGACAGAGGTGAAAGAAGAAGTGCATACTGGGGCGGTGGGTGCACAGGCAGTGCTGGAAGGGCGGCCACAATGGCAGCCAGCTCATGCTCCTCGTACTCGGAAGAGCGGGGCACACGGTCATCAGCGGCTGCCTCGACGGGAGCTTCCGGTGGCTCGAGTAAGTGGAGTGCTAGAAGTGGGTCGACCCTATCAATCATCCAGCTCTGCTGGACAGGTGCTATGGTAGTGAGGTAAGGGACGAGAAGGACGAAGTGGGGCGTGTGGTGGGGATAGGTGCGGAAGTGGTGGGTGTGCGTGTGTGTGACGTGGGGGAAAAGGGTCGGACGTGGACGATGGATCGCCGACGTGCTCCTCCTCGGGGATGGGGGTAGTTTGCGGGGGGTGGCAGCGCCGGCGACGACGCCGGCGTTGGTGGTGGCGGCGGTGGCGTTGGGGGCGCCGACGGCGTTGGTTGGTGATCGAAAGGGGAATAGGGAGCGGGGGTAAAAGGAAGAGAAAGAGAGGGGGGGTTGAGAGAGAGTGTGTGTGCTGATCGGACAGGCGACACGGACGGCGGCGCGGGCGGAGGAAGGGTTGACATCGGTGGCGGAGTGGGTCGAGTAGGGTTAGGGATTTCGTGCTCGGGCAGTGGGTTTTGATAAATTGAGAAAGCTTAGAGATTAATGGAAACGAGTTGGTTTTAATAAAGCAACTCGTTCAGACGTGGGCCCCGTAGGAGACAGATAAACTGACTCGATCAAGCAGCTTAGCTGCTCGGTCGAGTCAGGTAAAAATAAAAAAATCTTCAGACCACTCCCTCATATGCTCGGTCGAGCAGTGTCTGCTCGGTCAAGTCGATGCCTACTCGGGCCAAGCAGAGGCTGCTCAGGTCGTGTAGACAGAATGCTGTTTCT
The DNA here is from genome assembly GCA_030789695.1 of Scilla litardierei. Lineage (NCBI taxonomy): Eukaryota > Viridiplantae > Streptophyta > Magnoliopsida > Asparagales > Asparagaceae > Scilla > Scilla litardierei. Next base: position 16,837 of record JAULAV010005390.1, read on the forward strand.
TCCTTGTTATCATGGGCCTGCGCTACTTGACTGAGCATGTGGCTGCTCGGTCGAGTCAGCTCTACTCGGACCGAGCACACGCTGCTCGAGCCGTGTTACCAGCGCGATGTTTTCTTTCTATTGTCTTCTGTCTGCGCTACTCGACCGAGCAGATGGCTGCTCGGTCGAGTCACTTGTGTCTTCTTTGACTCTTCTCCTTTGGTCTGCTCTTCAAATCAGCTGCTCTCCTCGAGCTTTCTTCCATTTAAAACATCGATTTGCGTGCCCCTTTATGTTCAACCTGTAGAAAGGAAGAACCCACCAAATTTTTATGATTTTGTATTTTTAAGAGAAATAAAAAGCGTTTTTATTTGGTTTTCTTAAATAGATAAAGAAAAAATAAGAAATTGGAAAAGAGAATCGAAGATATAAAAGATTGGGTTGCCTCCCAATAAGCGCTCGTTTTGAGTCATGAGCTCGACTCCCTCTGGTTCATCAATAGTTATTTGATGCGCATGAGATTCCCTGACAACGGTGCCAAAAACTTGTCGCACCCGGAACCTACACCTAAATTCCACCTAGCGGTGTCACGGTCGCTTGGCGTAGTATGGTCCTAGGTGTCAATCCCGGGCTCTATCTGCAAGCGGATGGTGTCAAATTATAGTATAAAAGATGTCGGATCCCACATGGACGGTGATAGTGTATTTGGGGTCTCAGGTTATCTTTAAATCTCGAAGTTAGATAACTAACGGTTGGGAAAGTTTGGTTTTGATGTTGTTGTTGACTTGATAATAAAGAGAACTAAGGTTTTAGGGATCACCGCTAAGACCGTCGAAGATTGATGTTGGAATGGGATCTTTACGTTGCATTAGGTTTAGTGGATTAATCTCTCAATTCATACCACTCTCGTGGGTTAGAATTTCGAGGTATTTCGATGGCTCTCATTGACGCAATGGCGGTAGCCGTCAATGTAGCAATATAGTTCAACGGTGGATCCCCTCAAGGCACGATCCGGGCATGGTCACGAGCCTTGGTTGGATCCATCGATTTCCCTATTCAAATCCCAAGGATACCCCTTAAGCTTATCAATTCCACAGACCGTGGGCATGATCTCAGTGCGAGTTATCCTAGGGATTCGGAAGGATCGACCGAAATACTCTCCTTTATTCCCAATTCAACCTAGAAATCCAGATCTATATCTCCCCCCTAAAGTCTTAGGGCTAACCCATCAACCCTAGAGGAAACTACTCACACATTAACGAGCAAAAATATGATTTTTATCGAGGAAAGCATTATAGCAAATTAATCGAATAAAAATCGAATAACTAATGTACCGAAGGCGAAGAAAAACAATAACTAAGAATAATCCAAAGAGATCACAAAGATTCCAGAACGCAAGAGCAATAGATCTTCAAAAACAATTCAATAATCCTTAAACAAGTAGGTTTAGATCTAACAATCCGTTTCTAATCTCCTCTCCTCTCCCCAAAATGTAATTAAAAAATACAAAAGAAACAAACTCCCCTCCTCGCAATCCTCAGATCCACACTTCACTCCATTCCGCGCATCAGACGGCCACGAGAATTTTCGAAAATAGCCTTCATTGTCGCCGACCGAGTCAGTGACTCGGTCGAGCAGAGGCTTGCTCGGTCGACCAGCCCTCCTACTCGGTCGAGTACGTCAGTGAGTCGGTCTTCTCCAAAAAATGTCACTCTGTTTGCTCAGCCCGAGTCAGCCTTGCTTGGTCGAGCAGCCATCTGACTCGGTTGCCATGAGTTCTGCTCGGCTCGAGTAGGAGGTTGATTGAGCTTTGGAAATGGGAGCTGCTCGACCGAGTCACCATACTGCTCGGTCCGAGCAGCATGCGTATCAGCCTTCAGCCTGCTTCGTGCATCAGCTCGACCGAGCAGGTGCTCTGCTCGGTTGAGTCGACTGGGAAACTCTCAACTCCTTCTTGCAGCTTCTCCTCTACTCCTCACATAGGCTTCCAAAACTCGGCGAACTCCTGTAGAGCTTCGCCAAGGGGCTCAAAGGCATGCCGGATGTGGCCATATCCAAAATGGGTCCCGAATCGCTCCAAAATCCCTGAAAATCCACAAAACTCTACGAAACTTGAATATGGCATTAGAATTGCAATATCGTAGGAAAATACGGGATTTGGATGCGAATATGATATGAAATGCGATGGGATGATGCTATGAAAAGATGGAAAATATGGACACATCACATGGTCCCGACCTTTGGCCTGCAAAAAATGGTGGTGGTAAGGTGTCTCTGTGCGTAGCAAAGGAAAGGATGCACAATGCATGATGCCTTCGCCCGGCTCGGACGGTTGTGGTCCAGACCTGAAATGCGATGCCAAAAAGCTGAGGCATCAAACGTGCCAAGGTCGTAGTCTAGGGAGAAGGCGGCTCGGGGGTCGTAGATGGCTGGGAAATGAAAGTGGACGTGGATCATGGCGTATGTGATTGTGAAGTCGTGATCCATCAGCCGGAAGGTAATGCCATCGCCCGCCTCGGTGCGGGTGATGTAACTCAATGCCACCAAAGTGAGTTGAGTATAGGTGGGGCGTGGATGCCTAGGAGATGCTCGAAGCCAATCGTGCGGTAAAGCCAATGGACTCCCTGCAGGAGTCCAAGGGATCATAGTGTGGGGGTGTCTATGACTAGTGTGGAAACGAGACGACGTTGCGACAACCAGACAAAGCGGTCGCGGTGCTCATCATCACGGAAGGTGATGCAGAATATTCCCACACGAGGCGGCAGAGTGACGGGATCGACGGGAGGTGCAGGAGGTGCAATGGTGGGGATAGGTGCGGAAGTGAAAGGTGTGTGTGAGACGTGGGGGAGAAGATTCGGATGCAGACGATGGATCGCCCACGTGCTCCTCCTCGGAGATGGAGGTGGTGGCACGGCGAGGGCGTCGTGTAGGTCGAGAAGAGGAGGCGCCAGTAGCCAGCCTCTTCCAACGATGGGGAGGTATGGGGGCTCCTCTAGTGTGAACCATTGTGCAAGAGGCAAGGCTGAAATTTCGGTAAAAAGGTAAAAAGGGTGAGAGTGTACCGACAAGGCGAACGCAAAATGCTGCCGATCGGCGGTCTCCCCCAAGATAATCCCGGACGTGTATGCTGACGTAGGCGAAATGTACCTGAAATAGAGACAAATATAACGTCAGGATGTGAAAAATAAAATAGGAGATCTGTGCATCTATTCGACCGAGCACAAGCCTTGCTCGGGTGAGTAGCGTTGGTGCTCAGTGTTTGTGCTGAGGGTTGCTCGACCGAGCAGATATAGTGCTCGGTCGGGCATATCGACTCGTTTGGGAAGTCCTGACCGAGCATCAAATGTGCTCGATCGATCAGTGCCGATCGTGATTGGGGAGGATGCGAGTTGCTCGGTCGAGCACCATCGGTGCTCGATCGAGCAGGCAGAGATGCCCTAGGGGAGAGGCTACGGGGAATATCGATAGGAGGGGGGAAAATAGGGGGTGTGCATACAGGGGGTTTCAAAAGGAGAGGTGGGTTTGGGATTTTGCGGTGGGCGACGCTGGTGGTGTGGGTGGCGCCGGCGGCATCGGTCGGCTCTTCGAAAGGGGGGAAGAGGGAGTAGGGGCGGAAGAGAAAGAGAGGAGAGAGAGAGGGAGAGGGAGGGAGGGAGGGAGAGAGGGAGGGAGGGAGGCTGATCGGAATGGCGGCGGTCGACGGTGCAGGCGGAGGAAGGGAATGCGACGACGACAGGGTAGGTCGAGTATGGTAGGGGGTTTTGCTCGGGCAAATTCTTGATTAAGTGAGGAAGCTTAGGGGTAAATGGGAACAAGTTGGGTTTTAATAACCTAACTCGTTTGGAAGTGGGCTCGCAAAAGTAGGATAAAATGACTCGATCGAGCAACATAGATGCTCGGTCGAGTCAAACAGATTTAAAAAATGAGTTTAGAACACTCCCTCATATACTCGATCGAGCAGGGTCTGCTCGGTCGAGCAGATTGCTGTTGATTTCTGTCCTATCTTCTGCTCAGTCAAGTATGCTTCTGATCGGTCAAGTCGATGCCTACTCGGGCCGAGCAGAGGCTACTCGGGCCGCGTAGGCAGAACGTCGTTTCTTCCTTGTTTTCACGGGCCTGCGCTACTCGACCGAGCACGTGGATGCTCGGTCGAGTCAGTGTCTACTCGGACCGAGCAAAGGCTGCTCGGGACGTGTAGATAGAGCGATGTTTTTGTTCTCTTTTCTTGTGCCTGCGCTAGTCGACCGAGTAGATTGCTGCTCAGTCGATTCACCTGCACCACTCGACTTTGGTCTGCTCTTCAAATCAGCTGCTCTCCTCCAGGTTTCTTCCATTTAAAATGTCGATTTGCGTGCTCCTTTTCGTTTAACCTGTAGAGAGGAAGAACACATTAGATTTTTATGATTTTGTATATTTAAGAGAAATAAATAGCGTTTTTATTTGGTTTTCTTAAATAGATAAAGTAAAAATGAAAAATTGGAAAAGAGAAGCCAAGGTATAAAGGATTGGGTTGCCTCCCAATAAGCGCTCGTTTTGAGTCATGAGCTCGACTCCCTCTGGTTCTTCAAAGGTTATTTGGCGCGCATAAGATTCGCGCATCATTCTTGCCAAGGATACCGTGTGGCGGTATTTGGCATCCTTCCACTCCAGGCTTTTCCTCGGCGGTGTAACTGATGGCCTTCGGCTTCTCGTAGTGCAAAGAATGATCCGAGAGCTTCTCATCCAACAAACGAAGATAGGCGGCAACCGCCTTGTTGTAAACGGGGTCTCCGTCGTCATCAATACTCATTCTTATCGGGTCCTTCATGACTCCTTTAGCGGCATGTTCCTCTACTGCATCATCTTCTAGGAGCTCCAAATAGCTAGCTCCTTCTCCTCTGGCATGCTCCCTCATGTGTTTTTGTAGCCAGAATTCAGCTTTAATATTGCCGACATTCAACGAGAGAGTCCCTTCATGGACGTCTATCAAGACGCCGGTCGTCGCCATGAAGGGGCGGCCAAGTATAAGATGGGAACTCCCTCCCTCAGGCATATTCATAATAACAAAATTTACTGGCACACATAACCCAGGAGGTATCTGCAGAATAATGTCCCTGGCAATGCCTACCAGATATGTATCGAATGGTCTGCTAGTTGTATGGATATGTTCGTCGGCTTCAATTCACTTCCGGTCTGCAGTCTCTCAAATATAGAAAGCGGCATCAAGCTGATGCTCGCTTCTAGGTCGATCAAAGCACGACTGATGGGCATGCCTCCGATAGAGCATGGAACAGTGAAGCTTCCCGGATCTGGTAGCTTTCTCGGTAGATGGTTCTTTATAATGGAGGTAGAGTCCTCCATAAGCTTTATGTCCTCATGCCTCTGCTTCCCGGTGATGAGGTCCTTCAGGAACTTTGCGTAGATGGGAATTTCTGTGATGGCATCCATGAATGGAATGTTGAGCTGGATACCCTTCAGAAGCTCCGTGAACTTGGAATACTTCTTCTCCATTTTAGCCAAAGCCAACCTCTGTGGATACGGCAGAGGAGGTCAGCTTCCTTTGTTCCTTACGACTTCATTAGAAGACGGAATTGTTGTGGGCATGGTGGAGGGTGAATCTGCTTTCTCCTCATTCTTGGTAGGCTCATTCGTAGCCTCTTCCCTATCACTGCCAATAATGGCCTCCTCGGTTATGACTTGTTCTTTGCTCAGAACTGGAATCATCGCGGGGTCGGTTGCCTGTCCTCCACGTGTGGTAACGGAGACTACGGCGTTGGCTTGAGCCCTTGGATTCGGCTCCGGTTGCGAAGGCAACCTCCCCTGGTTCTTGAGTAACTGGGACATATGGCCCCTCAGCTCATCGAGCGACATGTTGATATTTTTGAACTGAGTGGATGTGTCCTGGTTGAACCTGACCTGCCCACTCATGAATGTATCTAATGTGGTCTCCAAATTGGACCTCGACGGAGTTGGTGCATAACCTTGCTGAGGCGGGCGATTGAACTGATAGCCTGGTGGTCGATATGGCCCAGCTGGCCTAAACCCGCTCTGCTGTTAATTTTGCAGATGCCCTTGTTGTTGTTAAGAAGGGGGCGATGGTTTCTGAAACTGTGGAGGTTGCAGCCCTCCACTTGGTTCCCGTAAGAAAATCCGGGATGATTCCTAGCGGCTGGATGTTGCCACTGATTATGCCCTTCTCCTTGGACATACTGTATCGACTCAGATGAGTCGGCTCCATCATAGTGTCCCTCACTGGGAATGCAACTTTGCTCTCTATAATCCTCTGCATGATGGTATGCCAGGACGCTGGTAGTTGCTGGGATGGAGTCCAAACGTTGTTCAATCCTAGCCACCTGTTTACACAAGGTCTCGATGTAAGAATCAAGGTGGATGATAGCTTTTACCTCGGGGTCCGGGTGACAACGGTGCGCTCTTCGCTTCACTGCTGATTATTTTCTGCCATATGCTCAAGCAGATCGATGGCTTCCTCAGGCAATTTGTCTAGTAGGGTGCCTTGCGCGGCAGCATCAATTATCCTCTTGGTGATGGGCTGTAGCCTATTATAAAAGCTCTGAACCAAGTCCCAGGAGTGGATCCTATAATGAGGGCACTGATGCTGAAGGTCCTTAAACCTTTCTCATGCCTCATAAAGAGATTCTTGCGGAAGCTATTTAAAATTTGAGATAACCCCCCTGATCTGCACCGTCTTTGAGGGTGGATAGAATTTGTCCACAAAGGCGAGCGCCAGTTTCTCCCGTGTAGTAAAGTGGTTGGGTGGATGGGCCCGTAGCCAATATGAAGCTTTATCCCTCAAGGTGAAGGGGAAAAGCCTTAGCTTGATGGCATTATCACTCACATCTGTAGCCTTAAAAGTATCGCACTTTGCCAGAATGGTGTCGATGTGGTGATTGGGGTTCTCGTGAGGATGCCCATGGAAGGGATCCTGCTGCATTAGATTTATAAGCCCCGTCTTCAACTCGAAGCTAGCTGCCGCCAGTTGCGGTCTCGGGATGGAAGAATTATTTCCAAAGGTAGGCTTCATGTGGTCCCGGATGGACCCGGTGCGAGGTGGGGCAGTGGTATTGTCCACCATCTGATCAGAGGGTGCTTGATTTCTATTTGAGGTCCTCAGAGCCCTTGCTGTTTTCTCGATCTCAGGGTCGAATAATAATTCTTGATTAAATACCCCAAAGCGAGTGTTCATGCACCAAAGCAACTCAGAAAAATACCGTCAGTAGCAAGGTAATAATTAATAGAATGAAATAGGTGGAAAGATAAGGAATGATAAGATTTGCTAGCAAACTCTTCAAAATAAAAAAATAAACTGAGATACACTATTGCCATCCCGACAACGGCGCCAAAAACTTGACGCACCCGGAACCTACACCTAAATTCTACCTAGCGGTGTCACGGTCTCTAGGTATAGTATGGCTACTAGGTGTCAATTCTGAGCTATATCCGCAAGCGAAAGGTGTCAAATTATAGTATAAAAGATGTCGGATCCCACATGGACGGTGACAGTGTATTTATGGTCTCAGATTATTTTTATTTCTTGAAGTGAGATAGCTGTCGGTTTGGAAGGATTAGTTGTGATGTTGTTGTTGACTTAATAATAAAAGAAACTAGGCTATTAGGGATCGCCACCAAGACTATCGGAGATCGATGTTGGAATAGGATCCTTACGTTGCATTAGGTTTAGGGGATTGGTCTCTCAATTCATACCACTCTCATGGGTTAGAATTTCGAGGTATTTCGGTGGCTCTCATTGACGCAATGGCGGTAGCCGTCAATGTAGTAATATAGTTCATCGGTGGATCCCCTCAAGGCACGAGCCGGGCATGGTCACGAGCCTTGGTTGGATCCACTGATTTCCCTATTTAAATCCCAAGGATACTCCTTAAGCTCATCAATTCCACCGATCTTGGGCATGATCTCAATACGAGTTATCCTAGGGATTTGAATGTGTCAACCGAAATATGCCCCTTTATCCCTTGTACAATCTAGAGATCCAGATCTACATCTCCATCCTAAAGTCTTAGGGCTAACCTATCAACCCTAGAAGAGACTACTCACACATGGTGATATTGACTAATAAAAATATGATTTTTATCGAGGAAAACATTGTAGCAAATTAATCGAACAAGAATTGAATAACTTACGTACCGAAGGCGAAGAAAAACAATAGCCAATAATAATCCAAAAAGATC
>JAULAV010005391.1:0-25002 GCA_030789695.1 Scilla litardierei
GAAACTGTAAGACCCGTGTTATGGTTGTTGAGCTACACTCAAGCTGTGACATGGTAATCTTATAGAAACCGATTTCTTGATAACATCTTGACTTGACCCAAACCTTCGTCTCGTGCATACACAGAGCACCGACGTAAGTCTAACCAAAGATGTAGTCTAAGACCTGACCCAAACCGACGAGTCGTGCATACACCGAGTGCCGGGGCAAGTCAGGCTAGACATGAAAACAAGGGTCCGACTAGGCTAGCCATTGTGATTTGGATGAGCACACTCATGATCACAAATGACTATGGGTAAAAATCGATATGGAATCATATTTAATATGATTGACGATGAGTTCGTCTACCGACTTCAGAGTCGGACAACTTGTTGAGATACACTCAAGGTTCTCAGACTCAGGGTAGTCGGATCCTTCTCTCACAAATGTTATTATGTAATAAACTGTTTATTGTTATGGCTTTAATAAATTTAGTGGAAGAATATAGTTTTATTAAAAACCATTGAAACTATACAACGAACATATACTGACTAAAGTATCTACTAAATTACAGAATGGATTCGGGTCTTAAGTATATGATAGAGAAGAATGTGCTTGATGGAACAAACTATAAGGATTGGCTTAGAAACATTAAGTTAGTCCTTTCTCTAGCTGGGATTGGATACGTGCTGTTCGAGGACCCTCTGGAAAAGCCGGACGAAGATGCGACTCCTGAGGAAAAGGAAGCCTACAAGCTGTACAAGATGGATGCAGAGAAGGCCATGTGCCTTACTCTGGCTTCCATGACCAACGATCTGCAACAGAAGCATGAACATATGGATGTTCAGAGCATGCTTCTAAATGCAGAGGAGTTGTATGACAAGCGGTCCAGGCTGCCAAATTTGAAGCCACGAGCAACCTATGGGGCACAAAGATGGAGACATGGCCCGTACAAGATCATGTCATTAAGATGATCGGGTACGTGGAAGAAGCCGCCCGGTTGGGTTTTATCCTAGACAATGAGATGTCCGTGGACATTATCCTTAAGTCTTTAACCCCGGCCTTCAAGCCTTTCATTACTGGTTTCATTATGAACAGTATTGAAACGGATCTTTCCAGTCTCCTTAACATGCTTAGGCAGTTTGAGGAAATCGAGAAGAAACCGACTGCGTTGGTTGTTGGCTCTGCTTCTTCAGACCAGCCGAAAGGCAAGGGTAAGAAGAGGCAGGTCCCACAACCTGCCAAGGCGAAGAAGGGGAAGAAGAAGATGAAAGGGACCCCGTCAAAATATGAGTGCTTCCACTGCCATAAGATGGGCCATTGGAAGAGGAACTGCAAGGTTTACCTTGCAGAAAAGAAGAAGGGGCATACTGATGCCTCTACCTCAGGTAAAACAAATTAAATTCAATAAAGCATAATTATTTCTATAAATGCTTTATCACATAGTATGAGATACTAAGACATCTGTGTAATGTATACAGATGGCTGATATGAAGCAGAGGTTGGAAGAAGTTCCGAGGACGGTCGGCATCTGAGCAATCGTTGCTGCTAGGGCCGTGCGAGGACTTCAAGGGACATGACGAAGAAGGAGCTGATACTTATTTCTTTGAATAAAATGTATCGTTCCTTAAAGTTAAAACAATGATTGAGTGTTTAACACTCAAAGTTTATTTGATAAACAAATTATGATTCATTTTTATGAATCCGTTGTTTGAATAAATGTCGTGGAAAATGTGCTTCCTTTTGAAATTGTGATTTGTTGCGAATGGCTTAAATTTCTGTGAATGTGGCTATCTGAGTGGGTTGCATAAATTCTCGAACCATGATGCAGAGCTTCAGAAAATTTTGATTGTTTGGAGCTGACTTAATGTTATAGTAGGTCGATAGTTAAGTATAAGTTCCAGGAGCGTATAAATTGTGTGTGATCATAATTATACGCATATTAAGATTAATTCTTGATGAACTACATTTGATTCTTAAAGAGTTATTGTTAAATGTAGTTAAAGTGAAAAGTAAAGTGTAGGACGTTTGACTGAGTAAGTCAATGTCAAGATTCCTTAAACCGATCTTGATATGACTCATTCGTCAAACCCAACCTGACATTAGTACGTTCCATCTAAGCACATATCAAATGGTTATGCTCTTCATATATAGTCTAAATATGATTTAGGTATATAATTGAAGTACTTAACCCGATAATTCTTAAAGTCAGTGGGAGCTAGCTCATATACTTAGTTCCGGTTTTTTGGACTAAGTAAAAAGGTTTCCAAACTTATTTGAATCATCTATATAAACCATTGAATCAGAATAGTTTTGATTCAATCGAATATATAGAGACTTAGGGTGTCATGTATGTACTTGACATATTGACATAAGAAGATTGGAATGAGCTGAGACTGACTTATAGAAATATTAGACCCTAAATCTAGATTGTATGAGCTAATTGTTAGCTATACAAAGAAAGGAAAATTGATCCAAATCATTTTTCAAGGATCAACCTTGTGTGATCAAAAGATGTATAAATAATAATCCATTAAAATGCATTATAGATACTCGTTAGTAAATCCACTCTTAGGTTTGTCATATGAATGTCCATTGTGACTGATATGCTATAACGGTATGAGATACCGAGATAAATAGCTTAAGTGCAAGTGGGAGATGTATGAGGATATATGCCCATAAGGCGATTTATCCTTAGTGTACGTCTTGTTAATAGAAAATATGGTATCCATTATCCTAAGTATGAATTCGGATGAAATATATATATATACTTAGATAATGTCCATAGACTTATAGTTAGGTCCTTACTATCCAGATAAGATCTCGATTATGAGTAGTAAGCGATCGTATAGAAACTTAAGTCTTAAACGGTTCGTGGTCATAGATGTGTCTAGAACTGGATATCGACACATCGGACAGACCACTGTATCTTTGTCTTACCTTAGGGTAATGATGATCTCATAGTCATTCGACTTGGTAAAGTCGGAGACGAGACACAGGTGCTCATTGGAGAATGAGTTCAATGAACGACCAACATAGAGTTATTATATTGTTAAACTTTAACTAAACTGTCTAAAATAACTCTAGGGTGATGATAGGTAAGCCGGTCCTTAAGACCTGAAGTCATTTGTACAAACTTGTGAGTAAACGGTGTCGCTTAGACCTATGTTCTAGCTTCGAGGCTAGGCCTGCTGAAAGATCCTAGGTTGGATTACACCTGAAGCTCTCGAGGCGAGTAGATGACTAAGATGGGATTCGTCTCTTCCGTTAAAGGGAAGTTAGTGTCACGGGCTCAGTACGGCCTTTGTGTTAATCCTCGGCAGGGGTACATTGTAAGATGTACAACGTGAATACATCAAAGACCGTCGTATACTGACCAATGTTGTTTAATGGGGTTGACAGTAAACCATACCCTAGGCCAACAGAGACACAGTCTTGACGAAGGGACTATAGCTAATGGTATTCATCACTAACACAGCCAAAGTGAACCCAACGATACTTTGTCAATCGGTCGATCACGTTATGATAATTCTGAAACAGGAATGACAACTACTGCTCGTGGTGACCGTCGTCTAGGGGTTTCGAGCCCCAACTTGTAGTAAGGTCAGGCTGTAGGGTCTCACATCGAGTAGCGTTCGTGTCTTAGTAATAGGAATATTAATAAGAGAAATTCATTTGATGAAATTGAATAGTTAAATGTTCACAAGCCAGTTGTGAGACTAAGTCGTAGATGCAATAAGGACAATGTTGCATTTGATGCAAACAAAGATTAAACGTGTCGTAAATTGGTTACGACAATATTTGTAGGAACAAATACATTGGAAAGGGTTACCTGGTTGACGGGATCGTCCCGGTCTAAACATAGGTTCAAACCGCGTCCAAATTGGAGCTCAAACGAGCCCAGAAACGCAAAAACAGTCTAAGGCAAAGTGGGTTTGACCCACTGGGCTAACAGGACCATCTGCGAGGGGTAAACAAGTGCACGGCCCGCTGCGACAGCGGGTGCGGCCAGCTGGTTGCAGCAGGCGCGGCCCGCTGGCAACAGCTGGCACACCCGCTGCCCAGCAGGCCGGCCGGCTGCACTCCTTGCCTTGGGCGGGCGCGCCCGTAACTTAAGTTTAAAAATAGGGTTTTTGAAACCCCTTTTTGACGGCTACGAAATTGATTTTTTGGCCATATTTGGGCAATTGTTTGAGGGGTCAAACGAAGTCGAAATTCGTCGCCGTTCATTCCTACGTGTTCACCATTCGAAGCCCTTCGAATTGATAGCTTGTTTGGTGTCTGAAGTTTAATTGATAAAGATAATTAATTCGTTGAAGTTGGCTTTTATGAAAGGCTTACTAAAACTTCAATTAAGCTAAATTAGCTTAATTAATTTCTCTTCAATTTGTCTTTTGCCCCCACATTGCTCGCAACGAAAGGAGAGGTGCCAACTCCCTATATAAATAGGGGTGCACTCTCTTCATTGAAAGATGCACCAAGTCCTCGATCGAGTAGCTCCGGATTTTAGAGCAAGCTCGATCTACGACTAAACTATTCTCTCTCTCTCTCTCTCTCTCTCTCTCTCTCTCTCTCTCTCTCTCTCTCTCTCTCTCTCTCTCTCTCTCTCTCTCTCTCTCTCTCTCTCTCTTCTTCCTATTATCCATACTAGTCCTAGCAAGACTGCGAAGGGGGTTTGGATTCGGATCCAGACGTCTAAGACGCGGGTCTACTCAAGTGAAACCTTCTACCGCATGTGATCGGCTTGGAGGCAGGAGTCGGCTTGGGCAGATCGGTTCGAATGTGCAAGGCGGCTCAGGTGGATCGAGTTAAGGCGGTTCGGATACGAGGAGCGTCAGAAGATGGTGCGGTACATCTTGCCCGCCCCAAGGTTGAGATTCCGGGTATGTTCTATAAGTAATTTTAGTGTAATTTAATTTCGTCGCAGTAGAATAGATCCCTCTTGGGGTGGTCAGATCCACCCCAAGTTGGCATAGATCGGGCTAGGTTCTGGCTCTCTCAGGGCCTAGCTAAATTGTTTAGCTAGATAGTTTTAATTTTCCGATGCGCTTTATGCCTCTGTGGTCCGTCCGACCTAGGACGGACACATGTCTGAGCTCTGAGGGTCTGCCAAAATCCTTTACTGACGCCTCCCCCTACCCCGAAGAGGCCAACCCGTTGACTAGGAGGGTGATCTCAACCTCGGTACCGCATAGGTTCAAACTCCCTCAATTTGAACTGTATGATAGTTCGGGCGATCCCCTAGAGCATGTGCAGCGATACCGTGGAGTTATAGAGATCCATGGAGAGGATGACATGCTCCTTTGCCAAGCTTTCCAGATGACCTTGAAGAAGTCAGCTGTGGAGTGGTACACCGGCTTGTCCAACCGCTCTATCGATTCGTTCGACGATCTCTCCTGCAAGTTCTGTCAGCAGTTCTTGGTCGGGTGGAGAAGTAGGAAGGCGTCAGACTATCTATTCACGATAGTCCAAAAGGAGGGGGGTGATTATCCGGAAGTTCTTACAGCGCTTAAATGAAGAAAGTCTCAACGTGACGAGCTGCAGAGACGAGCTCGTCATGGCGGCCTTCAAGAAGGGGCTCACCAGTCGGAGTCTACTCAAATCGTCGCTCCATGATCCACCTGTCAAACTCGACACCCTCTTCTTTCGGGCGGAGAAGTTCATGCTCAGCGAGAAGGCTTTGGGGACGTTGAAGGAGGCCGTACCGGCCAAAACACCCAGTGCCGAGGCACAACCTAATTTTCGACCGAGGTAGGTGGAACGCCCCCAAGGGCATGATCAAGACTGCCCCCCGAGGTGCGACCAAGGAGGCCATCTAGGGCAAGACCGCTCTGGCCCCCTGAGAGGGTTCCTCTCCCCCGGGAACCCTGCTCAGAGACCAGCCCGAGAGAGCGCCAGAGGCTCACTACACGAGGCTCAACGCCCCCTTGGTGGAGGTGATGACGGCGACCATGATGAACGGTCTTCTCAAAGACGTACCTCCGGAGATGAAGTCAAAGCCCACTGTAAGAAATCAGCAAAAGTATTGTCGATATCACCGGGACCATGGTCGTGATACCGATGAGTGCTACACCTTGAAGAGGGACATAGAGCAGCTAATCTAGGACGGGCATCTCCGAAGATTCGTCGACCAAGGAAGGTCGGGGTGCAAGGGTGGAGTACCCGCAAGAGCAGTTCGACCGACCCATGATGTCGAGCAAGTTGCCCATCAAATTCCTGAGTCGATCATGCGTGTGAATGTGATATGCAGCGAACCGGCCTCGGGTGCTACGTCAGCGTCGGCACGAAAGACTTATGCTCGACAAATTATGACGGTTGGTGCTGGCACCGGGGCAAAGCAAAGGAGTGTAGCTCATCCCCCCATCTCCTTCTCTGATGATGAACTTGAGGGAGTCGAGCTGCCACACAAAGACGTCATCGTCATCGAGGCTTTTATTGGGCCGGCCATCGTAAGCCGACTTCTGATCGACACCGGAAGCTCGTGCGACATCTTATTCTTGTCCACAATCCAGAAGATTGGACTAAAGGATGCGGAGCTAAAGCCATGCACGGGTCCAATTGCCGGCTTCACCGGCCATTCGTTGCCAATTGTTAGAGTAATCACCATGCCCGTCACCATAGGGGAGAAGCCAAAGGTCGTCACTCGGATGATGCAGTTCATCGACGGTGATGTTGCTTTGGCATACAATGGCATCATCGGGCGGCCCAACATGACCGCCATTAAAGCTCTCCCCTCGCTGCTGCATCAAATAATGAAGTTCCAGACTCTGCATTGGGTTGGGCAGGTGCGAGGATGCCAGAAGCTCTCTCGAAGCTGCCACGTCGGCTCCACCAAGCACAAAAAGTCCGAGTAAGCCCTGTCGATTGACCTATTTGACGGTTGGGAGGATTTTGTTCATCAAGGGCCAGCTCTGGTGAAGGCCGTAGAGGATGTGCCAGTGGCGGAGGAAGAGGACAAGACCGTGTCGATAGGCACAAAGCTGCCCATCGAGCTGAAGGCGGGGCTAGTTGACATCCTTAGAGCGAATGCTGATATTTTCGCATGGTCGCCCACAGACATGCCCGTAGTCGACCCAACGGTGATCGCCCACGAGCTACACGTCGACCTGGAAGCTCGCCCCGTCAGGCTGAAGAAGTAAAGCGCAGGAGGGGGAAAGATGCAGGCAGTAGGCAAGGAGGTGGAGCAGCTCCTTGAGGCCAGATTCATTAGAGAAGTGAACTACCCTGACTGGCTTGCTAACGTTGTGATGGTGAAGAAGCCCAGCGGTAAATGGTGTATGTGCATGGACTTCACCGACCTCAATAAGGCATGCCCAAAAGATAGCTTCCCTCTGCTAAGGATCGGCCACTTGGTGGACAACGCCTCTGGGTACGAGCTACTGACCTTCAGGGACGCCTTTTCGGGCTACAATCAGATCCAGATGGTGACACATGATGAAGAGAGGACATCATTCGTCATCGACCGTAGGATGTTTTGCTATACATAGATGTCGTTCAGGCTAAAGAACGCCGAGGCGACCTATCAACAGATGGTAAACAAGATCTTCCATTCCTAGGTCGGAAGGAATCTCGAAGTCAACATCAACGACATGCTAGTCAAATCAAAGAAGGCCGAGGATCACCTCGTCGTCCTTGAGGAGACCTTTCAAAAGGTGTGTCGTACAACCTACGGCTCAACCCCACCAAGTGCATATTCGGCGTCCAGTCTGGGAAGTTCCTCGGCTTCATGATCACCAATAGAGGAATTAAGGCCAACCCCGACAAGATATTCGCCCTCATCAACATGAGCGAGCCGAGGACGATCAGAGACATACAGAAGCTGAACGGGCGGATCGCCGCACTGGGGAGATTCCTGTCGAAGTCTTCCGAGAGGTCCCTCCTGTTCTTCAAGATCCTACGGAAGGCCCTCAATACAAGGAAGTGTACAAGGAAGGAGGTTGAGTGGGATGACTCCTGCGCCCAAGAATTTGGCGAGCTAAAAGCGTATCTACAAAGCCCGTCGCTGCTCGCAAAGCCCGTGGAAGGAGAGTGGCTTGGCCTCTATCGCTCCGCCACCGAAGAGGCCGTCAGCTCAGTCCTGATTAAAGAAGACGATTGCATCTAGAGGCCGGTCTACTACGCCAGTCGAGTGCTCCGGGAGGCGGAGACCCACTACAGCCCCATAGAGAAGTTTGCCTACTGCTTAACTTTGACGGCAAGGAAGCTCCGACCCTACTTTCAAGCGCACACCATCGTGGTCTGCACCAGCTCGACGCTCGAAAAGAATCTGAAGAGGCTGGAGAGATCAGGCCAAATGTTGAATTGGAGCGTCGAGCTTAGCGAGTTCAAAATCGTCTACAAGCCCATGACGGTGATCAAGGGTCAGGCACTGGCAGACTTCATGGAGGAATGCACTGTCGAAGATCTTGGTGAAGCTTCACCAAACGTCCAGCCGAGTGAAGAACAACAACATCACACTGACAAGAATTCCCCCTCAACATCCACCCAATACGAAGGCGAGCTATGGGTTGTCCATGTTGATTGATCAGCCACGGGGTCGGGAACCGGAGCTGGCATTGTAATCCACCCAATACATACTCCTCGACATTAACGCCCTTCATGACGTTGGTAGTTGCGATGTGCTTCTTCTTCGCCTTCGTACAGTCTCTCACTCAATGTCCTCTTTCTTTACAGAAAGCATATTGGTCCTTTGCCACCTTACGCTTGGGGCCTCTTGTCTTATCTATGGACTTGGATCTGAAATACCCCCTCATATCTCCACCCTTCTCACCACTACGACCACTTACGACTTTAAGAGCATCGCTCGAAGATCGGCTGCAGGTGTCCCCATCGTTCTTCCTGAACTCGTTGCTCGTCAGAGCGTTAGACACCTCTTCAAATGTGATCGATTCCTTACCATAGGTAAGAACCGTCACCAAGTACTCATACTCGATGGGTAGAGAGTTGAGGAGAATCATAGCATTGTCTTCATCGTCAACCTTTACGTCGACGTTCCTCAGGTCGGTAAGAAGCTTGTTGTAGTAGTCAAGGTGTTCCTTTATAGAAACCCCCTCGGCTAACTTCAAACTGAAAAGCTTCTTCTTCAAGTGTAGCCGGTTCTGGATATTCTTCTTCATGTACTTGTCGCCGAGCCCCTTCCAGAACTTGCTTGCACTTGTCTCCTCCATGTATGTGTATTTCTTCTCCTTTGACAGATACAAGCAGATTGTACCACATGCACTCCGATTCAGAGTCATCCACTCCTGGTTGGACATGCCCGTCGGCTTCTCATACAATGCGATATCTTTACCAAGTTGGTTCAAGATATCCATGACTTCGCATCTCCACATACTGAAGTTGATCTTTCCATCAAACTTCTTAATTTCGAACTTTGTGTTAGACACAATAATCTGAGAAGATGAAGAATACCCAGAAGTCAGCGCCTTTAGAGAACCGTCTTCGCCACCGCTACTCATCTTTGTCTTCTACGTTGATCTCCAACACCAAATTACTCTGATACCAATTTGTTGTGTGGCAGAGCCTAGATCTGCCAACACAAACACAGTGGAAGGTGCAGGATCGTGGAGATCGAGGATGAAAGATCAGCAGCAAACAAACAAAACCCAAACAAGATTGTCTTTAGGCCGTGGACAGCTAAGTTAGAACACCGATGAGCTATATTACGAAAGGAGAGAACAATACAAATCTTCTCTCTGTCCAACGAATAAGAAGCACACAAGATCTCTCCAAAAGCTCACAATACAATCTCTCTAAGTTGGCTCTCACATATGGCGGCTCTCTCTAAGGATACAATGGTGTCCCACACAAAACCCTAACCTAAAACCCTCTATTTATAACCCTAGGTTACAATAGGTGTCATCATTGGCTAGGAATTCCTAAGGATACGGATCCCGGCAATTACGGCATCCAATACAATCACCGCTCCTACACGATCAATGCGCCACACATTAATTGGCCCTCTGTTGCTTCCTAGTGGGCCGCATTCCAATGGGCTCCCTTCGACCGATCGACCTTCCTTCTGTGTCGAACGACCCAAGTGCCGAGCCGCACATACGAGCCTTCATCCTTCGAGCCTTCAAACGATCGATCGACCGAACACGGACTCTAACCGCATTACGACCCATCGACCCAATGCCGAGCGTTCGACCCTCAGACTCAAACTGACGACTGAACGACCCAACTGTGCTGACGAAGCCAATTGCCTAGTATCATCGTATCTGACTTGTGCAGAGTCAGATAGGTCGAATCCAGGCGCAGTCGAGTTACCTCTACACAAGATAACTCGTCTACCATACAACTGCTTCTCCTGCATCGAATCGAGCCAACTTCTCCACAGCATTCTCATCACTTCAATCATCGAAGAACATCATCCTCCTCAATCATCGGAGCACAACCTCATCGACCCCTGTGGCACCTCATCGGCCCTTGCAGCCTTGGCTCCCTGCAGTCTATGCCCTATGGAGCACCTCATCGGCCCACTACAGCATCTGCCCTTTGTGACACCTCCTCGGCCCCCTTACGGCCTCTTCAACTTTGCGGCCATCACGTCCTACAGTTTCCAACCCATACGTCTTCCACTTTGTGGCCATCTAATGCCATAATCCTCTCTCACTTTTGATCTTCTTTTAAGTTACTGCATTTCCTCTCCAAACTCAAGTTACACCTTGAGTTTGAGGGGTGAGGGTGTTAAGATAATTATGAGTATATCTAGGAAGTAGTCAAATGTCTATTTGGTTCTAGTAATGTGATCGTTGTGTTCTTGTGTAAATCCTTGGTTCTAGTTAGTGATTATTGGGCTCTGGTGCCCAATGATGTGGTGTGTATTATAATTATGAGTCTTTCCCTTGTAACCACAAGAATCAAATAATACAAATCATATTTCATCTTCATCTATCTTTAAACTTTAGTTCCATTTTCACTTAACTGAAATTTTAGTTCAGAATAATGTATGTGTGCTGGCAACGTGAAAATTTTTACTGTGTTAATGCATATGTAGACCATTTCTTTTATTGTTTTCAATTTTTTCGGATGTGATTTATATATCATAGATGATCACCATATCAAAAAGCAAGTGACTTCAACATAAGTTGACACTCGATCAGACAGATACAAAATCAACAGTTTCATAACAATAAAATTTTTTGTAACGAGTGGATTGATGGTAAAATACCTCTAGTTTGCGTTTTAGAATGCATACAACAACTTAAGGGAAAAAATCAAAAAATAAGAGAAATTGGGGGATTTTTTGATGTCGGTGCCGTAAATTTTCTGCGTTGATTGTGCATGTCATATTTCCTCATTTTAAATTTTGAAAAAATTTATTGCCAAACTAGAACTTGACGGTGGAATACTTTGATTGATGTGGGAATTAGGGGTGACAGATGGGCCATGTTAACATGTGTTTTACCCAACCCAACCGCCCACGAGCTTCGCCTGTGGCAGGTTCGCCATGAACCCGGCCTCACATGGATATGCCGGTAGGCCGAGTTGGGATAGCGAAAATGACATTACCTGTATTATGCACGTATTGTAAGAGTTGAGCTAAACTTAGGGGTGGCAAAATGAGCCCGACCCGACCCGAACCGAACCCGGCATCCTTAACCAGGTATGGGAAGGGGCCAATCCGGGTCAAGTAGGATCCGGGTTGACCAGACCCGACCCGGAAAAATCCGGGTCGGGTATGTGTTTGGCATGTCAACCCGGATGACCCGAATTCGACCTGGTTTACTTTCTCTATATATATAAAAATTTATATAAAAAGTTGCAAGGGGAGTTGTGCTAATACGATTTAAATTGTTGTCCTCTTCTTTAAGCGGTCTTGGATTCAATTCCTGTTACATACAACTTTTTAGTTAATTTTATTACTTTCGTTATTAAAATGGTAACGTTAATTGTACTTCATTGCTGTCATCAGTGCGGTTTAAGCGACGATCTGCTAGAAATTATGCAACACTTAATAAATTGCCGGTGGCTCTTAATAAATAGCTGGATATCGAAAAAGGAGCAGTTGTGTATAAGTCAAATCTTAACCCGACGGGTTAACCCGAAACCGACCCGGAAATTTTCCAGGTTCCGGGTCGGGTTAGGGTTTACCCCTATCCGGATCAGGTCAAATCTGACCCGACCCGAACCCGAACCCACCCAACCCGTTTGCCACCCCTAGCTAGGGGTGGCAAAATGAACCCGACCCGACCCGACCCGAACCCGGCCTATTTAGCCGGGTATGGGTATGGGTGTATCCGGGTCGGGTCGAATTCGAGTCGACTCGGTTAACCCGTATAAAAATCAAGTCGGGTCCGGGTTTGACCCGTCAACCCGTATGACCCGGATTATACCCAGTTTATTAATAAATAAATATATACTAATATTTATATGTAGACATCCAAAGGTGCTTGTTGGGACGTTTGGTCAGTGAGTTCAGTTGATGTGTTGGTTTCAAACAAGGTCACGAGTTCGAATCCCTGTGCAGGCGTTGTATTTTTAATTTTTTAGTATTGGCTTGTAGTTTAGATAAATAATTAATTGATGTGTGACTCTCAAATCTGGTTGCTAGCTCAATTGGTACGCTTGTGTTTCCGTTTTCGGGGGATCTAGGTTCGATTCATGCTGCAATCGAATTATGTCAAAAAAACATTTTGAAAGCGAAGAGAATGCGGGTCGGGTTCGGGTGACCCGCCAACCCGTCGGGTCGGGTTCGGTTCTTGCATTCCCGACCCGGATTAAATCCGGGTCGGGTTCGGGTCCACCCCTAAATAGGTCGGGTCAAACCTGACCGGAACCGAACCCGACCCGTTTGCCACCCCTACCCCTAGCTAAACTCCACTCGACCCATCGACCTGCGAGTCAACTTGTGGTTTGACTTGTTTTAGAGCGAGTAAAATCGAAGTTGTCGCTATTTTCATAAAATAACACTGCCATTTTCATAAGTGGTTGTGTGCGAGTACCCCGAAAAGAAAATGGACAAGGTTGGTCGCTGATACGACCACTTTGGAGAGGCCCAAAAGCCAGCGGCCCGAGCCCAAACCAGAGGCGAGAGGCCCACAAAAGGAGTTCGGCCCAACCTACGAGGCCCATGTAAGAACTTGAATCCGGATCGACCACGACCCGACGAATGCTCGGTCGGCCCACGATCGCAGGAGATAACCGCTCCCCTAAGAGCATGGCACCTCAAAGACCATTAAAGAGACCATTAATCGACCCACACGACCCACGCAGGCGCCTTGAAGGAGGCAGATCGCGGGGGCGTGAAGCGGGAGCAATCAGGGGACGTGGCCTGACGACGATCGTGAGACGAATCCCATAAAGGGATCTCGGAGGCAACCGAGGAAGGGATCGAATCCCCGACATCAACAACAGATGTATTCCACTAAAAGACCTTGCTTTCCCCATTATCTTTCCTTCCTTAGCTCGGTCCGAGGATATGTGGGTCGGCCTCCTTGCGAGCCGTACCGATACCGCCGAGTATCATTCAGATCCGTTCTGACTTAGGCATCGGAGGGAACTTGGCCGGAACTAAGGTCCGGCCTCCCCTGACAAGTTTCTTCATCTGTCCAGGAAGAAGAGGTCACGAGGCGTCGAGGCTACGCCTCAGTGCAGAACTCACCAAAGCAAGGCCCGCACAACAACGAGACCGTTCGCCACTGGCGAACATCACCATCAGCTTAGTCCAAGTGATAATCAGGGCGCCGAGGCTTCCCCTTGGCACTTGATTGACCGAGGCCGAGCGCTCACCTAGGCGCCGAGGCTACCCCTCCGCACCCCGCTGACCGAGGCCCAACACTCCGGACGAAGAGCACGTTCGTCCTCGACCCACCAAGCGAGCCATTTCCTGTGCCGAAGCAGGGCCTCGTGCAACCCACGTTGAGATTACGTATGCTCGGTGGGACCAAGGGATTCTAACCAGTCCCTTGACCATGTTGACCGTCCATCTGTCGGTCAACGATCCAGTGGTGAGAAAACACCCGTAAACATCTGGCGCCGTCTGTGGGAACGAGCTAACACCCAAGCAGAGCAACCACACCAACAATGGCACGGCCCCGCCCATCCTGACGAAAGAGGGCTGCAGCCTCGATACCGGTACCTGGGTCGCATCGCGATCGACAGGGGAGAGCCTTAACGGCTCGGTGCGCATCCTAAGCCGGAGGTCCCAACGAGCCCCGGTCAGGCCTCGTAGGGGGCAAGGGCATGGAATCCGAGAACCCTTCCTCACTCCTCCTCGGCGGGGGAGTGCAGGGAGGGAGAAGCCGCGATCTGATGAAGCACTCGTAATTTCCACCGTCATCGACGCTGCCGTTGTGAGATGACTACTCGTTGATACCGGCAACTCGTGCGACATCCTCTTCATGTCGACCCTTGAGAGGATGGGACTACGGGACGAAGACATGGATCCGTGCTTGGGGCCCGTGATAGGTTTCACGGGACAGTCCACACCCATCATCAGGGCGATCCGCCTCCCTGTCACGCTCAGAAAGCCGCCTGGCACGGTGACCTTGGTGATAGGGTTCGTGGCGCTAAGGATCGGATTAACGTATAATGGGATCATCGGTAGGCCGCTCCTCAACGCTATCGGAGCGGTGGTCTCGACCCTTCATCGGACGGTCAGGTTCCAGACCCCGAGGGGGATCGGACAGGTTGAGGGCGATCCGGGGAAGCCGAAGATCTGCTACCAGTTGGCCAACGCGGAGCATGACGAGTAGCATGATGGTCCAATGGCCTCACTCGACCTAAGGTATGGGCCGAGGCCCACCCCTGGGGAGGAGCCGGAGCTAATTCCTATCACGAGGGTAGACGGAAGATTCGTCTCCATCGGGTCTGGGCTGGACCCGAGCTTGAGGGGCGAGTTGATCGAGTGCTTGGAGGCCAATCTAGACATTTTCGCGTGGTCGACCGACGACATGCCCGGCGTGGATCCCCGAGTGATCATGCACCAGCTGAACGTCGACCCTAACTTCAAAACGGTTAGGCAGAAGAAGAGGAACTTGGGTGGCGAAAAGAGGAAGGCCGCCTCCAAGGAGGTGGAACGCCTGCTCGACGCCAGTTCATCCGGGAAGTTTGATACCTGAAGTGGCTATCCAACGTCGTAATGGTGAAAATGTCCAGCGGCAAGTGGCGAATGTGTGTGGACTTCAGCGACCTCAATAAAGCCTGCCCTAAGGACATCTACCCCTACCCTGCATCGATCATCTCATAGACAACGCCTCTGGATACGAGATGCTCAGCTTCATGGACGCCTACTCCGGGTACAACCAGGTCCAGATTGACCCTCGGGACGAAGAGAAGACGTCCTTCACCACGGACTGATGGACCTTCTGCTACAAGAAGATGCCCTTTGGCCTAAAGAACGCAGGTGCAACCTACCAGAGGATGGTCAATAAGGTGTTCGACTCTCAGATAGGGAGGAACCTGGAAGTCTACGTAGACGACATGCTGGTCAAATCAAGAAGTCCGACTGACCATGTCGCGGACCTCAGGGAGACCTTCGAGCGGCTGCGGAAACACAACACCCAACTCAATCCCACGAAGTGCACATTCGGGGTGAGATCCGGCAAGTTCATGGGGTTCATGATCACTAACCGTGGCATCGAAGCAAACCCAGACAATGTCGAGGCTTTGGTCAACATGCGGGAACCGATGACAATCAAAGAGCTACAGAGGCTAAATGGACGTGTCGCCGTTCTGGGGCGATTTTTATCCAAGTCGGCGGAGAGGTCCCTCCCTTTCTTCAGGACCTTGAGGAGAGCGCTTGTCGAGCCCGACGATAAGAGGAAGACGGTACGATGGGACGAGGACTGCGCCCGAGCGTTCGCCAAACTCAAGGAGTACCTCCATAGCCCACCGCTCCTTTCCAAACCCAGAGGGGGGGAATCACTAAGCCTCTACCTAGCCTGCATGGGGGAAGTGGTGATCTCGGTGATGATCAGGGAAGACGAAGGAGTGCAGAGGCCAGTGTATTATACCAGCCGGGTTTTGAAAGACGCAGAGGGACGGTACACACCCATGGAGAAACTCGTGTATGCCCTCATGCTCTCGGCTCAGAGACTCCTACCCTATTTCCAAGCTCACACGATACTGGTCCTCATCGATTCCCAACTCGAGCAGAACCTCAAGAGGTTCGACCGGATGGGGATGATGCCGAATTGGGGGTGGAGCTAAGCGAGTTCGACCTCCAGTTTAAGTCGCGGACAGCCATAAAGGGGTAGGCCCTGGCAGACTTCATCACCGAATGCACCATTGAAGGAGGAAGCCCCTCTGGAGAAGCGCCCACAACCGCGGTAACTCCCCAACCCTTGTCTTTCCTTTCGACTGACGTTATTCTTACCGATCGCCCATGGGACCAAGACACATGGGTAGTCCATGTAGACGGATCCGCCACCCGGGCGGGGAGTGGGGCCAGTATCGTCATCCGATCGCCAGACGAGAACATCGTGGAATACAAGCTCCGGTTCGAATTTTCGGCCATCAACAACGTGGCCGAGTACGAAGCCGCCATAAACGGTTTAAGGCTGGCCAGAGAACTCGGAGCAGAATCTGTACGCTTCCTCAGCGATTCAAAGCTCGTCATCCACCAGTTGCAGGGAGACTATGATGCATGCGAGGAGGCGATGCAGCACTACCTTGCCTCGGCCAGGACGGAGCTGACCAAATTCAAGAGAGCCAAGACCATCCACCTCCCCTGGTCGAAGAATGCCCGCGCGGATGCCCTGTCAAAACTGGCCTCCTCCTCTTCCAAGGAGTTAGGCCGTGCCATCTATATGGAGAACCTCCAGTCCCCTAGCACGGAGGAGAAGGAAGTCATGGCTATCGACGAGGAGCCCTTTTGGATGGATCCGATCGCTCAGTATCTCTCCAGAGGAGAAGTTTCGTCGGACTTGGACGAGCGTCGATCCCTGGAGCGAAGGGCACTCCGGTACGTGATCCATGAAGGGGCGCTGTATAAAAGACGCTGGACGAAGACGGATGTCCTTCCCTACCTCAAGTGCCTCGGACCTCGGGAGGCTGACTATGTCCTCCGAGAGGTGCACGAGGGGATCTGCGGGAATCATCATGGGGGCAAGACGATCGTCCAGAAAATCCTGAGGCAAGGGTATTACTGACCAACCTTAGTCAACGACGCTACTGAATACGTCCAAAGGTGCCAGGAATGCCAGAGGTTTGCCAAACTCGGCTCATCTCCCCCGTCGGAGCTCATTCCGATAATCATCCCCATGCCTTTCGCTAAATGGGGACTCGATATCCTCGGGCCCTTCACTTTCGGGAGGGGGCAGAGGAAGTACTTGATCGTGGCGGTGGACTACTTCACCAAGTGGATTGAGGCAAAACTCCTAGCGTCCATCACCAGGAAGAAGGCAAAGAGTTTCGTGTGGAACTTCATCATCTCACGGACAGAAAAAGATTGCAGTCAGTTTGATAATAATCGGGTGACATTACTTCTTCGGTCCGAACCAAGAGATTCAACCTGGCAAGCGCGGGGAAGAAGCGCTCCGTGGGCCATGTTTGGAATTCCCCGATCCATCGTCATGGATAATGGGAAGCAGTTCGATTCCGCAGGACTCAAAGATTTTTGTGCGGAATGGAAGATCAAACTCCTGTTCGCCTCGGTGGCGCATCCTCAGACCAACGGGATGGCCGAAGCCGCCAACAAATGCATCATCGAGCCCCTCCGCAAGAAGGTGGCGGATGCTGAAGGGAAGTGGCCGGAGGAACTCTCGGGATACTCTGGTCATAATGGACGACCCACAAGCAGGCCACGGGCGAAACCCCCTTCATGCTCGCATTTGGCGTCGAGGCGGTGGTGCCTGTCGAGGTGGGCGAGGAATCTCTTCGCATAAAGCACTTCGACGAGGAGAGAAACTCGGAAGGCTTGGAGCTTGGTCTGGAACTCGTGGGCGAGCGACGGGAGCAGGCTTTGGCCATTATCATCCGACAGAAACAGAAGGTGGCTCGTTATTACATTTTCGTGTTAACGGAAGAAGCTTCCGTCGGGGTGATCTGGTCCTCAGAAAGGCGACCTTCAGCCCGGAGATTACTCACAAAGGGAAGTTAGCAGCTAAGTGGGAAGGACCTTACAAGGTCACCGAGGTCCTTGGACCCGCGACCTACCGGCTAGCCAATTTGGGAGGCAAGGTCCTGACTCACACGTGGAACACCGAGCACTTGCGCAAGTACTATCAGTGAGGTCGGCCCCTAAATGTATCTTCCCCTTCCTCTTATCCAAATGAATGCGTTGAAAAGCAAGGAACAAATCTTCCTATCTCTATTCGCTTGATAGACTCACTCGGGATGGGGGAAATCCCATTAGCTGAGCGTCCCGACGGTTGACCATGAGACTGTGGGACAAACCCCCGAGTGGGCCGACCACGCAACCGGCTGGTGGGTTGGGGGTAACTCCCCCGGCCAGCCAGTTAGGAGGACCGATCGTAAGGCTGGGGGAAACTCCCTCAGTAGGTCGGTCCGTCGTCCAGTCGTGAGACTGGGGGTAGCTCCCCCAACAGGCTGAACGACTCAAACCGACCATAAGGCTGGGGCAACTCCCCCAGCGGGTCAAACAACTGACCGACTGTAAGGCTGGGGGCAACTCCCTCAGCGGGTCGGTCACGAAGGCCAACCATAAGGCTGGGGGCAACTCCCCCAGCTGGCGGGCCCGACGATCAGCTGTAAGACTGGGGGTCGCACCCCTAGCCGGCTGACCGATCCAACCGACCGTAAGGCTGGGGCAACTCCCCCAGCATGTCGGTGAACCGGTCGACCGTAAGCCTGAGTGATAGCTCCCCCAGCTGGCCGACCGACCCAAGCCACCATAAGGTTGGGGCAACTCCCCCAGCAGGCAGGCCGTCCGATCGCCTATAGGACCCTAGACGGGACATCCCCGCAGAGCGACCGGCTTCCCCCCATGGCTGAGAGCGGAGCCTCGGCCACCCGAGCGGCTGGGAATCCTGGAGAAGCAGCTCGACGACTGGATCGCCAAAGCGAGCAAGAAAACTTCTCCAACCAGCCCAACAGGAATGCCCTGTCCCAGGCGGACGGAGGAAGATGAACGACCACAAACAAAAAATGGAACTCCATTGCAAAAAACGGCGTATTACACATCAGCCGAGTATGGATTCGCAGAAAACGGTGAGGCAGAAGGACTAAGACTCCTCTCCCTCGCCAGCGTCCAGAGCCCCTTTGGGAGCGCCGGCAGGTAGCTTAGGGGACCATCCCGTGCTTCCTCCTCACCCTCAGAGTCTAGCCGGAGCTCCTCAAAACGAATCCCGGAGAGCGGGAATTTTCGCTGGATCTCAGACTGGCAGCGGGCGAATCCCCTCTCGAACGCTTCGAACGTCGCCCCAGCCACAAAAGACGTGGCGTACTCATCCATGGCGTCCCAGGCAATCTGCTCGGGGTCCACAGCTCCCAACTCTTGAATCCGACCCTCGAGGACAGCGACCTGGCGTTGGTGCTCCGCCCGCTCCTTTTCAGCCTCTCTGGAGCTCGCGTTGAGCTAGGCCAGAAGAACCCTTTCTCTCTCCTCTGCCGCCTTCAGGAGGCTTGCAAGCTCCGTGGCGTCGGCTTCGACACTGGATCGATGTCCACACCCACTTCGGCGGCCTCCATAAGCTCGGCAATCCGATCCTCGGCCTTTGCCTTCTCAACTAAGGCCAGGGCCTTCTCCAGCTCGGACTTCTCCAGGGCAGCAGAGATCTCGGCCACCTAAGTCTTCAAAAACCTAGTGCGTGCCTCGGCCAATTGGCTCACCTCTCCTTCGCCCTCCATGGCCTCGGATCCCTGCGCCTGATCGGCCTTGGCCCGCGAGAGTACTGCAAATTGACGCCTTATCGAAAGCCAAACCGAGGATAACTGCATCAAGAGACGGGAATGAGTCGAAGGTCACTACAAGGAATGGAGTGTATGAAAGTTCTCACCTGTTGACCAGCCTGAACTACGAAGGCGGCCAGGCGATCGCCTTTTACCCCGTCCAGCACGGATTGATCAGTATGGAGGCTGCAGTTTTCGGCCAACCGAGCAGCCACCCCGCATTCGGAGAAAACTGACTCCTTCAACCCCATGGGGAAGCGGGGACGGAGTAAACCATCGCCTGACCGGGGAAGATCAGCCTGAGCTGAGCGGAACGCGCCCAAGGACCGCTCATAAACTTCGGGGAGCGCCCTGGCGGGTGAGGCGAGGGCCCGGCCCAGGGCCATGAGTCCTCCGTTGGGGAAGGCTGGGCACGACCTTCAGGTGGAGAGATGTCGACACTGTTGCAGGACGTGCGCCCTCCCCCGGAGAGGATTGGGCTTGCTCCCTCGTTCTCTTAGAGCCGGCCCCGGAGGCCCCGACCCGCTGTTTCTTTCGGACCTCCAATACATGATCCCTTCACCACGGGTTGGGATCTGGGGCAATAGCTGGAAGAGAGGGCTGAGAAGAACCTTGGGTGAACCCACCTGCACAAGAAGGCAGAAGAGGGGGTCAGAACTGTCCGGACACCAACTTCCCCAAATTTCGGGCTCCGGCAAAACTCATCGGTGGGCCACATGGTCTTCCGCAGGTTTATGTCGGAGAAGAGGACATCGATTCTCCGATCCTCGGTAGGGACCGCCAACAAAATGTCAACCGCCTTGAGCTCGGCGTCAGTCGGACTCCCTAGCTCGAGAACCAGCGTGCTTGCTTCCCCCCAGCGAACCGGGAAATCCACCTCCGAAGGGAAGCTGGCGAAGACGTATTCCCCCTTCCAGTGTTTCAAAGAACTCGGCAGCCCCAACACCAAGCTCTTCTTTGGTCGGGCACTGATATAAAGCCAGGCCCCCGACTGATGATGGCTCAGGCGGTAGAATTGAGCAAAAAGTTGGAGGGATGGCTCGACCCCCTTCAGCACACAGAGAACGACAAATCCAACAATGCACCCAACAGCATTGGGGCAAAATTGACATAAGGCCACCCCGTAAGCTCGCAGAAACACGTCAATAAAGGGATGGAGAGGGAACCGAAGCCTGAATCGAAAACTTTGTTCATACACCCCGACTTCTCGAGGACCAGGGAAGCAGATCCGCTCGTCCATCTCAGGAGCCCGGGCGGAGCACTGGGGAAGAAGATAGCTAGTGCGCAGCGCCCCAATTGAGGTGGCACAGACAGACGATGGCCATCCCAGTACCTCGGGAGGCACCCCTGAGAGCTCTCCCCCATGACGACGCACAGTCGTGATAGATCCGCGAGTCGAACCTGGATCGGCAACGGCCCTCCGGCGCCCTGAGCCAGCGGCCGAAGAGGAAACGACATGAGGCAGCACTTGAACAAGACCCGGACCAGCGGAAAGGGAAGGGAAAAGGAGGATGTCGATTGGAGAAGCAAAACCCTCGTTCGATGGACGACGGCCTCCTTTTATATCGCCCCCTCGAAACCTTCCCTCGCGTTGCGGGTCGACCACCCGGGCACACGTGTCGACATCCCGCGAGGCTCGGCCCCTCGAATTCCACACCCGGGGGCAAAGAGAAATTCAAATGGCTCAGGTCATGATGGCTCCCCCTTAATGACACAATCTTGACCGACGCGCCTGACAAGACTTACCCAAGTCACATCGCCCGAACCAAACCGGCAAAATCTGAACGGCCCGAGCGATGGGGGGCAATTGATACGACCACTTTAGAGAGGCCCAAAAGCCAGCGGCCCGAGCCCAAACCAGAGGCGAGAGGCCCACAAAATGAGTTCGGCCCAACCTACGAGGCACACGGAAGAACTTGAATCTGGATCGACCACGACCCGACGAATGCTCGGTCGGCCCACGATCGCAGGAGATAACCGCTCCCCTAAGAGCGCGGCACCTCAATGACCATTAAAGAGCCCATTAATCGACCCACACGACCCACGCAGGCGCCTTGAAGGAGGCAGATCGCGGGGGCGTGAAGGGGGAGCAATCAGGGGACGTGGCCTGACGACGATCGTGGGACGAATCCCATAAAGGGATCTCGGAGGCAACCGAGGAAGGGATCGAATCCCCGACATCAACAACGGAGGTATTCCACTAAAAGACATTGCTTTCCCCATTATCTTCCATCCCTTAGCTCGGTCCGAGGATACGTGTGCCGGCCTCCTTGCGAGCCGTACCGATCTTGCCGAGTATCATTCAGATCCGTTCTGACTTAGGCATCGGAGGGGACTTGGCCGGAACCAAGGTCCGGCCCCTCTGACGAGTTTCTTCGTCTGTCCAGGAAGAAGAGGTCACGAGGCGTCGATGCTACCCCTCAGCGCGGAACTCACCAAAGCAAGGCCCGCACAACAACGAGACCGTTCGCCACTAGCGAACATCACCATCAGCTTAGTCCAAGTGATAATCAGGGCGCCAAGGCTTCCACTCGGCACTTGATTGACCGAGGCCGAGCGCTCACCTAGGCTCCGAGGCTACACCTCTGCACCTCGCTGACCGAGGCCCAACACTCTGGACGAAGAGCTCTTTCGTCCTCGACCCACCAAGTGGGCCGTTTCCCGCGCCGAAGCAGGGCCTCGCGCAACCCGCGTTGAGATTACGTACGCTCGGTGGGACCAAGGGATTCCAACCAGTCCCTTGACCACGTTGACCGTCCATCAGCCGGTCGACGATCTAGTGGTGAGAAAACAACCGTAAACCGTCACGATTTCGAAGTGGTTGTGTGCGTGAGTAAACTCAAAATGGTCAGCGTGAGAGTATAGTATTAAAAATTTTATGAATGAGGGAGGCCTTTGGCCTCCCCTCCTTCATTACCCATTCATCAGGCCCCCATTACTTAGAGTAATGGGGACCCTTGGTCTCCTAGAGGCTTTTGGCCTCCCCACTATGAGATATATAAATAGAGCACCATGGCTCTTAGCTATGGTGACTTATTCTTAGAATGAAATTCTCTCTCTCTCTCTCTCTCTTGAGTTCATTATCATATAATACGTTATTAGCACGTGTTCTTCCTTGAGCAAGAATCCAAGCCTAAATCCACACCAAATTGATCCCCTACGCGCAAGGAATCTTTGGTTGCTGCGGCGATTCGTTGGAGCGTTGCGGCATTCCCGAAGCGTTTCGGAGCTCGGATCTTTATTTCTACGGATCTTTTCTACGGTCGTCCCTAGATCATCGATCTAGAGGTATACTTCTTATTCCCGCAGATTACAACGGACTATACATAAAAAATTTTTACCATGTTTGCATACAAGTAAAAATTAAAATAATACAAAGAACACAAGACTGGAGATTTTATTCTGTAAGCAAAAGACTTTATGTTCCATGTCTTTGGTCCAGATAATAAAGTAGATGAATGAATGTGGAGATATGTACTTTATGTTCAATATATCTTTGCAAGCAAACATTGTCTTTTCCAACACTGTGTTCTTGTTTTTCGAACACAGTAATCACCTTCATTTTAGTACATATCTCCCAAGTAATCGCATGTTGCCTCTAAATTTTTCCCTAGTAATCCGGCAAGTCTCTTGATCCATATTATTCCAAGTTCAGTGCCATAAAGATAATAAAAATCTCCATATTATTGTTATTGCATTTGAGGAAACAATAAGTACGTGTTCTTATTCCCCTAATCTCTTGCGCCTCCCAGCCGCCCCCTGCAGGGGGGCGCCTCCCGGTCCACAGCCCTGTCCATAACCTACATACAAAAATTTTCAACCCTTCCCAGACCAAACAAAATTAAAACTTTATAGTAATCAGCTCAAATTTGAGCGGTCCAAGTGGACCACAGGCGGTGGACCGAAATATGTAAGCATTTTATGCGGGAGGGCGATAATTGATGTTGACAATTAAAGACTGCACATGTTTCCAAATTATGCGCGCAACATGGCACCTGCTTGCATGTGAAACTTTGCTATTGTGACCTGTCATTGGGTTATAATTTCAGCGAGTTGGGCTTCAAGCCCATAAAATTACAAATTTATTTTTAAAAGCTAAAACTCTAATTTGGCCCGAAGCCAAAAATTTGGAGGCAAATGATTATGCGTAACTGCGGAATGGGCCACAAGCCCATATAATTAAAACTATTTTTTGGCCCGAAGCCACAAAATAATTTATAAATTCGGCATTTGAAATATGAGAAATATTTGTATTTTTTTTTAACGGGATATAAAATTGGCATATTTAAACTCGGAGAAAACTTTGTAAAATCACAATTAATTTATATAGTCCATGTTGAAAAATTTATTTAAACATCGCTCTTGCAAATTATTATCTATGGTTTACTAGGATTCTATTTTTCAAAATATAACTATCTTAAAGATCCTGAGACCGCTATGCCGTTAGTCAACTAACCTTACGGTGTATGACGTTTCCACGTGGTCTACAAGATATTTATATTTTCTAGTTTCCCTTACCATATGTTTTGCTTGAGATATATGCGTGGTTGTTTACTTTTATGCCCGTAGCATATTTAGAACTGCGTGGATGTTTAAATCAGTAAAAATGTGTTTTTCGGGATCGGCCATTGTATACCTATTTACTTTCCTTGCACTTTTATTTTCTTTTGAGAGAATTTGTAAGTGAGGAAATTTGTATTTTAAAGCCAAAGCTCGATGCAACAGCACATAGAATTGATGAAAACTCCTTCAATGGATCATGATGTCGGTCAATGTGCTTGGCTAAGTTTGCTGGACCAACCTAGCTTGACTGGGTAACAAGTGGTCCTGGCTTAGTCAATTCCCTGGCCGCGTCCGCTGGACCGCAAGGAGTCGATTCATGACTGTGTAAGCCAAACCTCGATGCAACAGCATATGAAGACGGAGATATAGGGACCCAGTTCAGTTTGGGTTTCCAAAGTTGTATTATTTTTTTCTCTCTCTATTATGGACTTTAAACGAACTTTGGACTGTGTACTATTTTGGGTATCTGGCCGATCCCCGCATTTTTACTTGTTTATTTCTTTATGCATGAATTTTTGAATTTTAATTAATTCATGCTCATTTTAAAATACGTAGATAAATGGCAAAATTGGCAAGCGTCGATTTCGAGGTCCTCGATTCTGCAGGGACAAATTACCTGAGTTGGCGAGTGGACCTGAAGTTCCACTTGCGTTCAATGGCCCTCCTTG